>CABHPQ010154885.1:8837-19426 GCA_902168405.1 Peromyscus aztecus
TCTCTCTCTCTCTCTCTCTCTCTCTCTCTCTCTCTCTCTCTCTCTCTTCCCCCCTCCCCCTTTTTGTCTCTCTCTTTTGAAAAGGCAGTAACCAATAAACAAAAATTTTCCAGGCTTCTAGATTTTCAGCAGTTAATAGTTGCCTGAGGGAAGGACTCAAAGGCCCTTCCTACCTTGAAGAAGTGTAGGCAGTTCATGGTTGCTGGGGGAGGGAGAGACATCTTCTCCAATCACATAGCTTCTGGTAAGTTGCCCACACTCCTATAAATAGACCCTTACCCAGGATCCTGTAAACAACCAAATTAAACTCATACAGTCACAAACCTCTGCCAAAGTACATGAAAATAAGAGGACTAATTGAAAAAAAAGTCACTGGGGCAAGAGAGAATGAGAGTTAACATGAGCCACATATACATGAATGAAAATACCAATTTGACTGTTGAACTAAATGACAAAGTGTCACACACACACACACACACACACACACACACACCCCAAAAAACCCATGCATCCCTATTTTGATGCATTCACAAACCTAAAAGAATTCCTTACTTCAGAGGAAGTGGACAGTATCTGTTATGCAGCAGCCCCTCACTACCTCCTTCAAACTCCTGCACAGCCTCGCATCATCCTGAGTCGATAATGGTAGAGAGAAAGACCTCGATCCTTCTCCCTATCAGCTCAACCCCTAATTAAACTCAGAGAAAAGCTCATGGAATTGAGGAGCTGCCAGGCAGGAGACATCACTCAGAAAGCAATCTATGCTTACCTGGTCTATTTCCTTAGTCTGCCAACCAATCCCTGCCCAGTCACTAAAAACGTTTTACGACAATGGCACCTAATAGCCGAATTCTCTAGATCTTCTCCTCCCCTGCTAATGCTGCCACCATTTTTCACAAAAGCTTCCCCTTCTGGGCTCATCCTCTCAGGTGGAACCCTGTGTTTCCTCTTCTTCCCATATGGTTCCTTGATGTAAGGGTTCCTAGACCTACACAGATTTTATTTTCTTCCTTTTAAGACAGGACTGGAACACCTCCCTCCCTCCCATGGCCTCATCATACATCCTAAGAGCCCCATATAAGTGTCTCCAGCCCATCCAATCTCAAGTCCAATTACCTTCTTCTCAACCTATTTTCCAAGCTTTAACATTTTCTTCATTGTACTGGCAATAAAGTCACACTGAGGAACAGAAGTGTTTCTTAAACATTCTACCCCTCATTTTTAATGCTTTCCCCTCCATTTTTAATGTCCTCCTCCACTCTTACATCTACTGATTTTCCATAAGGCTATTTGTCCTTCTCAAATGCCACCCTCTTGGTGAGACCCTGTCCCCTCCCAGAATTCTTCATTGCGGCTAACATACGTCTATCTGCTCCTATCAGAAAGAGTAAGGATTCTCTTCCAACAGACTTTAGTACTGGTAGTCAGGTCACCTTCTTAACTAACTTTGGATCAATGCCTGGCGGATTCCAATAAATGCCAACTTGAATGAATGAATGCACTTACTACCCATCCCTCAGTTACCAGGCTTTGCCCACTGCCTTGCCGTCTGACTTCCAAGCCTTTTCTAAGGGATGCTCCCTGTGTCCAAGGGGTAAACTAGATCTTGTCTGTAGTTTTAGCACGTGTCCACTTCCCAGAGTTCCTGGGAAAAGCAAGATAAAAGGTCACACCATCCTTTGAGACAAGCTGAAAGCATTGAGACTCTGGCTTTCTCATCACTGGCATAGTACGAATTACATGACTAAATTACTTTTATGTTATTTATTTGGACACATGTGAATCATTCTAAAAATAAGTCAATATTAAAAAATAGCTTACCTATTTGGCTGAAAACTGTCTTCCCATCTGTATTCATTCATACATCATTTCTATGATTCTTACTAATTCTAAATGCTATGTATACAACTTACTCTATTAGCTCTATTTTCAAATTAATTTTCCTAACCTCATGCTGAGCAATATGTATGTAAGTACCTGATTGATATGACATAGTCCAATGAGCACTCACCTATAAATAGATATATTGACACTCTAATTAAAACATTCTTCTATGTGCCACATAAACTCAACTTTAACATGAGCTGTTCTTCTGTATAAAACATTCAGAGAAACAAACACTCAGAACATTTAATCTAAAGCAAACCTGCTTATTAAGCATGCCTCTGCCAGTACTTGTGTGAAACATATGCCTAGTGCTAAGAATATTTAAATAACAAATAAATCTCAGTAGGCAAAAAATAAAGCTAATGCTCTAAATACAATAATAGAGGCAAGCATCCTATACCTGAAACTTCCTAGGTACCTGTCAGAGGCCACTTCTGAACTTTGAGCAGGTTTAGGCACAAAATAGCTCATCCAGAGCCCATGCACATTGGCCCCACTGCCTCACCCACTAAATTTTTCCCATGAAACTCTTAAATGATGAGGAAGACCACAATGGGTCCCTGCCCCTCCTTTTCATTCCCAGGTGAGCCATAGTGAGTGTTGTTTCTGAAGGCTCCTAGGACAGTTGACGGCACCAGTCTTGTACGGCTGACCTGACCATACATTCCTGTATGATTCTGGCCCTTCGCTCTCAGACCATGGGATTATACCCTGAGTGGCTACCTCTGCCCTTAGGGCCCCCCCCCTTTTTTCCCCACCTCAGTCTAAGGCAGGCCCTAACTTATGCTGGAAGGTCGAGACTGATTTCTAGGAATAACAGGTGAGCTCAACCACTATTTATAGATATGTCTGACAGGTAAAGAGAGTTAGTCCAAGCAGAAGAAATAGTATATACATGTCTACTTAGGTTTCTATTGCTGTGATAAACACCATGACCAAAAGCAACTTGGGAAGGACAGGGTTTATTTCATCTTACACTTACAGTCCATCACTGAGGGAAGTCAGGACAGGAACTCAAGGCTGGAACTGAAGCAGAGGCCATGGAGAAACACTGCTTGCTGGCTTGTTCAGCCTTTTCTTACAGCTCCCAAGACCACCTGCCCAGGGTAGGACCTCCCACAGTGGGCTGGGCCCTCTCACATCAATCATTAGTCAAGAAAATGTCCCACAGACTTGCCTGTAGGCCAATTTGAAACAGGCATTTTCCCAATTGAGGTTCTTCTTCTCAGATAGCTTTAACTTGTATCAAGCTGACAAAAAAAAAAAAAAAATGCAAATGCACAAAGGTTTGAAGGTGAATATTTAGAAACTGAAAGGAACACAGCATGAATGGAGCACAGCTCCAACATGTGAGGGACTGAGTCACAACAGGCTGATGCAGTGGGCAAAGACTGACATCAGAAGAGTTTCAAGCACAACCTACTACAACCACCTTCTCCCTCCTTGATTCTGAAGATAGAGGCCCAGTATGAAAATAGGAGAAGGATGAAATCAACCCCAGAAGAGTACTAAGTGTTTTCAGATGCAGAGGGTGGGGCCCCAAGAACGGAAACTGAGAAAAGGGGGAATTGGGAGAAAGAAGTGGTAAAATGTGTGCAAAGCATTGAGCTCATGGCCTTACGAGGTAGTAACAAGCTGAATCACAAGTGAAGCTGACTGTCAGGGTGTAGAGCTCAGTGGTTACACGCATAACCCGCATACATAAGGTCCTAGGTTCAAAACCCCACAAGCAGAAAAAAAAAAAAAATGTGTGAGATTCGGCTTGAGTCCACCAGTTGTCACCTCGATGGCCACGGGCTGAGGACTAATGAAATGAGGAGGATACTTACAGGTGATAAGTCCTCCTAGAGTCTCTGCTAAGTCAAGACCCAGAGGACAGAAGTTGGAAACTGGCTGGGAAAGGTAGAGCTCCATCTTGCTGGCTGGCTGAGTCACAAACAAGGAATTTCCGCACCTGACAAACCAGATCTTTAGCAGATGCCCAAGAACCCAGAGCTTTAAGCCCGTCTCTCCTTTTTTTTTCTGATACAAGGATGGTCTTAAGGCCATCAAAGAAGCCAGAGAGTCATCCCCACACATACATCAACAGATTAGCTGAGGAATGGAGGCCTGCTCTGAACCAAGCAACATCAGGCATCCTAAGAAGGTCCTGCTTTGTACACAAAGCAGTTAAGAACATCTGATTATTTGGATGCTTATTACATACTGGCACCGCAGTAGGGACTGCTAAGTAGTTTTCCTTTAAAAACGTTTCCCAAGCCTTGTTTTCTAGGACGCAGCCTGAAGTGACTAGTCAGAAAGCAGCCTGGAGGCATATTTTAAAGATCTCTTTGCTTATCTCTCGTTGGCCATCATCTCTGTGGAGGCATGTGGTCATTCAGGATGCTTCAGTTTCAGAAGACAGAAACCAGGACAAAGCAGTTCATGTAAATAATGAAACCCACACTATCACAAGAGATGGGGATGGGTCTCTGGTCCCACAGCATGCGACCCAGGCATTAAATACCATCAGTGCCTGTCATGGCTCTGTTCTGCTCTCAGCCTAGTTCTCATCCTAAATACCAGCCTCTCTAAGTGGCCAGGGCCTCTGACCTTAGTGAAGAAAAAGAATGAACTTCTGACATTAAAACTCCTCATAAGGTACCAGGTACAGTACAAACTCCTGTTGGATTTTGCATCCTCCGAGAGAACCAACTGCTGTCCTTAGATGGAAAGGACATTCTATGTCCAGGGAATGATAGCTGCCATCAAAGTCATAGTGGGAAGGGATGACATCTTTTGAATGCAGATGTTAGGAAGTTCCGAATGTTTGATACCTGCCACACATTTTAGCTTTGAGCAAAGAATTTAACCTTGTGAGCCTTGGTTACCACTGTACTAAGAAATGAGCAACAATACCTACTAGACAAGATGTTAAAAGTTGCATTAAAGTACTTGGCACAGAGGTGTTCCATCTATAGTAATCACTTTTGTTATTACTGGTATAAATATTGTTTTGTTTTGGTTGGACTGGGTTGTTTTGTTTTGGGTTACTTTTGACATAGGGATCTGAATTTAAAGCCCATCCCAGATTCCCAGATGTCTAAAGCACTCCTATCCCTAGGGTGGAGTCCTCTTTGGCTCTTCAGCCAGACGCCTTGTACAAGCCAGGCCTGTGTGCCAAGGTTACGCTGGTTCACCATCTGACTGCCACAGAGCAGTGAGTAGCTCCTGGGCCCCAGCAATGTCAATACTACCTTCCTGACTCCGCCTATTGTATCTAGAGGAAAGTGGCTGCTCATTGTCTTCCAGAGCTCCCCCCAGGAAGCATGATATCACCCTCTAACAAAAGCGGGAAAGCTGACAGATCTGCTGAGATGGGTGTGACCACCACACACACACCTCCCTGGTCAAGCCCTGAACGAGAGGCTGTAACAAGCAGGGAGCAAACAGTAGCCACCCACAACATCCCTCAGCCCTACCGACTCCTGTGACTGATCCTTAAATGTCTCCATGTCTGTCACTTACACACCACGTCAGTCATGTAATCATGGGTAGTCACTCCCCACTCACACACACACACCTCATGAGCAGATGTGCCAAAGAGTAAAGACTGCACATCTGGCAGACCCTAATCTTCATTCCTGCTCCCCCAGCCTCGGGGAAGGAACATGGTCAGACTCATGAAGAAACTGGGGGGGGTGGGGAGGGGAGGGAGTTGGTGCTTGCTCACAGGCCTGATGACCTGAGTTCAGTCTCTAAGACCCACATTGTGGAAGGTGAGAACCAAACTCTGACCTCCATATGTGTGCCATGGTGCATGCACACACGCACACGCACATGCACACGCACACACACCTAAGTAAAATAGATCTTGGAGGTAGCTATGGAAGGAAGAAAGCATGGCTCTATTGAAAAATCATTCTGTATTTGTGATATAAGATATAAGCCAGGTCAGATTTGGGGGAATTGGGTTATCAATTTAAAATATCAGAAATAAGGGATGCAGGGAGTGACGCCAGCTGATCTCCCGACCCCCTCCCAGATCTGGTTCGGCCAATGCAGCTGCCTGGCTCTCTGTAAAGTAACTCATCTGTAAGCTAATGCTTCAGGCCTGGAGGCTGTCACCCTGGTACCTGCATCTTACTGTTCTCGCCCTTAAAACTCTTTCTGTGGCTAGCAACACCAATTGTCTAGAAGTTTCAGGGAAGAAATCTGATTGGTTTTTGCTGTTTCTACCATCCCCTGACTGCTAACTCTTCATAAAACACTTGGTTATCAAGATTTCTGTGTGCCATTACCTAATTCCCTTCTTTTGAGTTTCAGATCTCCAAAAAACAAATTTTGTTCAACATTTCCCTTTAAATGCAACCTCAACATCAACATGTACAAAATCATCATTTGCTCTACCCTAGCACGTTTCCCGGCACACTGCATGGTGCCACCTCTACGCAAACCAGAACGCTGCTCCCCTCTTCCCCATGCGACCAGTCACTAACCAGGCATTTTCTTCTCCTAAGCCTCTTTCAAACTTCCTGTTCATCCCTGCAGCCTTCTTGTCTGCAAGGTTGAGAAGCCATATTGGACCCAACCTACCGTCTCCACCATTTTAATCCAACCTCCACAAAATTACTACAGTGAACTCTCCAGAGCTTAAATCAGATATATTATAACAGGACTAACACCCTGCTAAATTTCAACCTATAGAGAACAAAGTCCCAGCATTTTAAAACGGTCCCCAAGATTCTCCCTCGTCTGACTCGAACCTTAACTTAATACTTAATGTTCCAGCTCTCCTCCACTTCCTGCGGCTTGCCCTGCAGTTTCATACTGCCAACCCTCTTGTGGGTTGCTTCCTCTAATGGGAAGTCTTTGTTTTTCTTTTCATCTTTCTTCTCGGTTTTAAAATAGTTTAGACTAGACATGGCAGCTTAATCCCACATCTCAGCACCTTGGAGGCAGAGACAGGAGAATCTCAAACTCACAGCTAGCCTGGCTACATGGAGTTGCAAGCCAGCCCAAGCTCTACAATGAGACCGATCTCCAAAAACCTTTGGCTAGGCATAACTCCTAAATATTTTTGGAAATATTTGTAACCATTTAGGAGTTCTTAAAAAGAAAAAAAAAAACCTCAACCTTCAAATTTCCCAGTGTCATTCTCTTATTTCTTTTAATAAGCAGTCAATGAAGTCATTACAGTGGATAGACTTTTAATTAAATGTTTACTGTACTTTTTATTATAATTTTAACTATTTATAATGCTGTGGATTAACCCCAGAACCATGTAAACTCTAAGAAAGTACTCTGCTGCTGAGCTACATACCCAGCCCTTCAGTTTTGAAACAGGGTCTCTCTGTGTAGCTCAGGCTAGACTTAAAGGCCTTATGCAATCCAGTCTGGTTTTGAACTCATAATCCTCCTGTCTCCATGATCTAAATGCTGGTATGAAAGAGGCATGCGTCCACATGTTGCTAAATATTTATGTTTAAGAGTTGTGGATTTAGCTCACTAATAGAGCTAACATATATGAGACCTTGAATTTGATCCCCAGCAAAGCAAAAACCAAACAGAAATATTTATATAGAATTTAGATGTTATGGTCTCATTTTGTATCACTGAATTTAACAAATATTTCTGTCACCTTTTAAATACTTTTATTTTGTATAAATTACAATTATATCATTTTATCACAAAAATCATACAATTCATCATCTATTTTCCCACAAAAATATGAGCTTCATAAGGTAAAGAGGAGGAATGGGTTGAACTTGTTTATATTCCTAGTTTCTAGTACCGTTCATGGTTCAAAGTAAGTCTTCAATAAGTCACCACTTATTGAAACTAAAGACATACAAATAATAGATATCAAAAGGCATGCAAAAATTTGTTAAATGTCTATCAAATAAAACCTGTGTAAATGTTATAGGAAGTATTCAACAATTATAAAATACCTCATACTAAGTAAAAAAAAAAAATCTAGCTAAACATCATTTTGAGTTTATCCTTTATTTTTGATACCCAAAGAATTTTTTTACTTAAAAATTAACATTTTACGATAACAATAACTATACTTTCATTGTATTTGAACTTGATCTACTATAAATATCATTTCAGTGTGGCTTCAACCTTGCCTACAACATGCCTTTTTTCTTTCAGGTCTACTATAGAGTACCAAGTGTTCCTTACCACAACTGTTAAACTCTATTTAGTTAAAAGAAAATACTGAAAGCCAAACGCATGCATTAATAAGATAGAAAATGAATAGCACCAGTAGTAAAAGACTTTAAGAATGAAATTGAGTTAAATCTGCTTGCCCCAAACTCAAAGAGACTTCGATGGTCTGTACAGAATTAGGAGAAAAATATGAAAAGGAAGAGCTAACTTAGGGAAAATGGCACTGTTTGCAGGGGATGGGGTTTAAAATTTCCATGGGAAAATAAAGCAAAAATTCCATGGGACTGGAGAGGTGGCTCAGAAGTTAAGACTTCTAGTCCTAAGGACCCACGTTAGATTCCCAGCATCCACATAGTGGCTCATAACCATCCATAAGTTCTGGGGGATCCAGTGCCCTCTTCTGTCTCCACTAGCACCAGGCACACACATAGTACACAGACATACATGCAGCCAAACAACTCATACAAATTAAAAAAAAAAGTAATTTTAAATTGCTGTTTCCAAATGGTAAGAGTCTACAAACAAGGGTTGAGACAAAAAGATGGGTAGTTTGTGTGGTTGTTTTTTGTTGTTGTTGTTGTTGTTGTTTTAATAATTTAACTTTATTTTATATGTGGATGTGAGATCCCCTGGAGTCACAAACAGTTGTGAGCTGCCATGTGGGTGCTGGGAATCAAACCTGGGTCCTCTGGAAGAGCAGCCAGTGCTCTTAACCACTGAACTACCTCTACAACCGCAGGATGCGTAGATTTTGAAAGTGGTCTTGATATATACCATGAGCAGAGATGAGTGGATGAAACCTTGAGGGGTTTAACCATGTTAAGGTCTGGTGGAAAAAGACTGTAAGTGATAAGAGCTTTGCCTGGATGCTGGAAGAGGTGACATCAATGCTGCTTTGTGCAGCGATGCTGGTGGAAGACTTCTCCTTGGATTATATTGACTTCATTGAGGGAGTTCTGATTAAGTAACATGCAGCATCATATTTGATCCAACCCTGAGAAATGGATATTCTTATCCAAAGAAGATGAATGATTAGTGTGCTGTGATTATCCATTTTGAGCTTTGATGTTATAAACTCAAATTTGTGATCCTTCGTCCATGTTTTAAACCGTTACATCTCACCCGCCAGTTCGTTGTCAAGTTTCTCTGGGTCTTTGGTGTTTGATGGGTAAACTCTAAGCAGCATACTGAAGTGATATCATTTCTCATTTGCACCTAATTTATACATTATATTTCATATAAGCAGAGCTCCTAATAATTTTGTGTCTTATCAAAACCTACTTAATGATTCACAAGAATTTTAAACTAATCACTTCTCTCCTACAGTAAACATTCATAATCTATTTTTAACTCAAGTAACAAATTTGACATTTCACTATTTTTGCAATGGTATCTTTTGCTTTGGGCCAACCCTTCTAAATTAAAGATTTCTTGAATCCATCCTCATTCTGTGTGCTAACTAAAAAACCAACCACTAGGAATCAGAAGAGACATGATAGCACCTATCTTTTGAAGGGTGGAACTGCAAGGAACAAATCGATATTTTCCGAAGACTTCAGAGCCATCCTGTCTAAAGCCCCTATAGCAGTGGTTTTCAACCTGTGGGTCACAAATTGGCAAACCTATATCTTCAAAAACATTTATGATTCATAACAGCAGCAAAATTACAGTTATGAAGTAGCAACAGAAATAACTTTACGGTTGGGGGGGTCACACAACATGAGGAACTGTATTAAAGGGTCACAGCATCAGGAAGGTTGAGAATCACTGGCCTAGAGGACAAAGCTTGGTCTTTTGAGAGGGACTTGCAGGACTCCTGCCCTCCTAGAGAGATGTCTTAGAAGAATTAGACTCTTCCTGGAAGTTCTCTCAGGGCAGGGCTGAGAGGGAAGTGCTAACAACAGCAATGGTTGGAAAGAAGCAGCTCTGAAGAAGGCCAGCTTTTCCCCTGGAAAATAATTTCAAGAGGTGTCCTGATCCCAACCCCAAAGGAGGTGGCTCCACCTGGGACCACTTTCCTGACCTAGCTATTGCTTTTCCTCTGCCGCCCCAGACAACATCTCTGCTATCTCTGAATCCAGTTGTTTGAAATGTCAGACAAGACAGGAAAGCTAGCTTAAGATGTGTGACCTAAAGACTTCAGACTTCCCACCAGTGTGAATCGTACAGGACATCCATGATGAAACAGAAAGGGGATTGTTTTAAGTGTAGATAACTCTTTAGAGCAAGCAGCCAGGTTTGATGAGATAGGGAATTAAGGAGTAGGTAATATTACTAAGTTATGAGAACTTATTTGTAAGCTGAAATTGGCAATGATTCTCAAGTGGAAGGATCAAGCACCAGAATCTTGAGTTGTTGTGGAAGCTACAGACCTCTTCCAGCTTATGTGTTAGCAGGTTGCTCTGCCACTCGGAACAATCTTGATTCAAACAAATATAGACTCTTTATTTTTCAATTATTTTTGTTCACCAAAAAATGAATATGAGGCCATCAAGTAGACTATAAATAGATAAGCCCTACCTCCCTTGCCGCATTAATGAGGTCTACTA
>CABHPQ010154886.1:1403-46041 GCA_902168405.1 Peromyscus aztecus
TGAGGAGTGTGACTCCTCTTTTCTGAGAGGAGCCATGTCTTAGTGGTGCTCACATTGAGGAGTGTGACTTCCCTTTAGTGATGGAGCCATGTCTTGGTGGTGGTCATATTGAGGAGTGTGATTCCACTTTTGGGAGTGGAGGCCTGTCTTAGCGGTGTTTACACACACTGAGAAATGTGGCTCCCCTTTTGAGTGGGGCCATGTCTCAGGGGTAGTCCAGCAGGAGGGCAGGGCTCATTGGGCTCTGAGAGCTGGATCCAACACGGCAGAGTCACAGGTCTGCACTTTGTTTCTCATAGAGAGAAATCTAACAATGTCCACTAATCTCCGTCAAGACCCAGTCTTACGATGTCCTGCCAGTGCCACTATGGAAAATTTCCTGGCAGGGTAATCAAGGGTAAGTATTGGAGTGAGTGCCCAAACATGCGGAGGTGCCCTGACTTGTTTATAGAGGAGAAGCAGCTACTCTATTCCTGCCAGCACACATGAGAGGGCTCTGTCCCGAGAGGCTGCAGTCCCTTTTCGCGACACCAAGTTCCACTATTTCTGATTGGTCCTCTGTACCTTGTGCACTGCTCCATTGTGGAGCGAATAAACTGGCCAATCAGCGCCAGGAACTGCTCGGTGTACCGGGAATGAAACTGCTTCAGCAGAGTGAGAAGTCCCAGGACGAGTGGTGGCCAGTCCACAGGGTCGGCAGGTTTCCGGCAGACCATGCCTGTGAGGGAAAGTTACAACACCCAGTGAGCTACCTGCTTTTGACAATGTTCGCATAGTGCCAGCCCTCGTCAATGTCATCATGGCTGGCAGGTGACTAGTATGAGGAAACAGCAATTTGGGCGACCTCCTGAACTAGCTGTGAAGTTCGTGCAACATCCTAATGTCTGAAGGATTTAGTTCTTATCATTATTGTTTATTTTGTTCTGCACTATTAATGCCCACTATGGTGGAGACTTAAGATGGACATTAATATGAATGAGAAAAGAAAAATCACCTCAAATTGTCTTCACTTAATGGTAGCACGGCATTCTAGATACCCAGAAGCAACTTATTAAGTAGAATCAGTTAAAATTCTGGTTTAAATGTTTTAAAATTATTTTTAAAAACAATGTGGAGTGCTAAGAAACAAATCTGCTGAAGTCAAGAGAATAGAAGAAGGAAGATTGGGAAGTGACTGAATACCACTGCCTGGCTTTCTCACTGCGGACTCTGTCAAAATCTGGAGACTCTCACCTGCCTGTATGGCTATGCTAAGCAGGGGGTGGAGTTTAGGGCCTTCAGGGGGAACATGGAAATGTTAGAAGATGCACACCGCCCGCCTTCAAGGCTATAAGGTTACACTCAACACTACTGGCATGAAGACAGACCTATCAGTGCATCAGGGCAGAGTCCCAAAGCAGTGTGACCATCAGGCGATCCACTGACTTTTACAAAAACAACTAGCAAGTTAATGGAGAAAAAGAACATGACACGGAAACTGGATAGCTTCAAGGAGGGGTTGGGGGGTGATGAAGCTGACCCTACCTTACAACAGATGCAAACAATAATTTGGATGGTTCCTAAGTCTTAACATAAAGAGAAAACTAGTTTCTAGAAAATGAACTGGCAAACCAAAGTCTGTGAGGAAAGGTTTAATAGTCCCAGGGGCCACTGAGAGATGAGCATTTCTGAATGTGGAGACAAAGCTTTCCACAAACATGGGATGGTCGTTAGTTGGTTTGACCAAGATGAACAGAAGGAGTCAGCACTTGGGGGCACTTGGTGGGAAGAGGCCAAGCTGGAATCCGGTCACCACTGTGCCCTCCTTACCCAGCAACTACTGATCCAAGGCACTGTACTTGGCAACAGGTACAAACAACTAGTAGGAACTGGCAGAGGAACAATGCCTAGGACCAGTGAATGTTTCTGAATGACAGGATTAAAAAAGAAAAAAAGCTAAAGAGATTCCACAATTTTACTTTAAAAACATCTGAGGAGATAGGAAGGAAAATGAGGAAGAGATACATTTTGAAGTGTTGAAGAAAACAGTAATACAGTACCATTTGTAGATATGTTCTTACAGTGCTAGTGACTGAATGGCTGTAGTGCTAGGTTCTGATTGTACTTTTTCAACCAACTAAATATACAGTGGATTAAAAAAATTCCACTTAGTTAGATGCAAAGTCTGAAGGCAGAGAAAGGACCTGGGAATCTCCTAGGTAATTATAGAGATGCTCACAATAAACTGATCAACAAAATAATTAGTTATATTACTAGCCAGGACACCTGTATCAAAAGCCTTGGGTATGTACTGTTTGCAGCAAATATTCTGACATGTAACCATGTGTACTTTAAAGTCTGAGATCTCGTCTCCTTAACTACACTGTAACAGCAGCACACGGACACTTGTATAAACAGAACATGAATATAAAGAAGTTTCTTTCATACCTAATCAGCTACTTATGCATTTAATGAGGAGAACCAAGTCAAGATGTTGCACGTTCTATAAGAGGCAGGTGTGCTCAGCTGATCTGGAACCCACTGTGCACATGCCATCAACAGTATTATGTTGCAGTGACGCAATGACACCATTTCATCCATGTGCATTTGGTTACGAAAAAGCCTGATGTCTGACATAGCATCATAATCAGAAGGCTGTCCTTACACATTGTTCTACTGCTTGTTTACTACAGAGCAAACCTTGGCATCATACCTAGATTTTTGTTATACTGAAGCTTTGGCAACTGAGCAATCAAGAAGAGAAAGTTGACGATCGGGAAGTAGGGTAAACGCTTTGTTGTTATGTAAATCTGGAAGAGAAAGACAGGAGAGATGGATGGTTTCTTCATACTACAGAGTATCACAGAACACATTTTCAACAGGAAGCTCTGCTCTGCCTTCAGTTTGCCTTTCTGACTGCCTCCAGCTGGGAGAGTCCCATCATTTGCTGCCTTTGGATATTTACTTACCTATGGCCCCATGTAAATACAGACACCTACATGCTTTAGTCCTTCTGGAGAGAACAGCTTTGCTTACAGCCTAGAGTTCCTCCCCCAATCCTATTAATACTTCTAAAAGGAGGGGCAAGCGGTGACGAGTAAGAATGGCAAGGGACAGCAAAGTCAAGAGTGGTGGAGGTGCAGGGCTGGGGGGACGGCTCAGCACCTGACGGTGGGTGCTCTTCAGAGGACTGAGGTTCAGTTTCCAGCACTAACATGGCGGCTCACAATTGTCCTTAACTCCAGGTCCCGGGGATCTGACACCATCGTCTGGTCTCCGTGGGCATCAGGCAGACACATGGTGCACATACATACATGTAGGCGAATACTCATACACAGAAGATAGATCTTAAAAAAACAGTGAAGGAGACATAGGGGAAGAGAGGGAGCCTGGGACGAAAAGGAGGAGAGGAAAGATCCAGGGAGCAGAGAGCGACAGCAAATGCTCAGGAAGAAAGCCAAGTCCTCCTTTGCCATATGCTTCTCACAGGCAGTCTCCCTCCCAGATAACATGGCAGAAAAATCAGGGCAGACAAAGGTATACCATCCCTCAGCAGGCCTCCAGTCCATGGAAGACAGGACAGCACCCTGGCTCCAGCCCAGGCTCTTACCACTGGCTAGCTCTGCCCATTAGCGTGGAGGCCCAGGGAAGTCCTTGATCTCTCCAAGCCTCAGGCTCCTCTCCTAAGGATGGCCTGTTTCATGGGGCTGCTTAGCACAGAGCACTCAGATGTCAGCTGCCCTTTAGGCTCATCACCTTAGTTTTATCTTGAGACAGAGTTTGATCGTTATAATTTAAAATCTTGGAAAGTAACCAGGGTAACCCTCTAAAATGGACATGTTTCTGCATCAACGCATATAAACACTCATACTAGGAAGATACATTGCAAGTACAGGCAACTGATGTCAGTTTAGGACAGGTACCGCCCTTCAAGATCCACCACTGACTAGTGAGAAACCCTGCACCCCTCAGCGGTTTCTGGAGTTTGGAGCTGCAGAAGGATGAGCCTGGCATTTGTCACTGCAGTTCCTGCTGGTCACCAAGGGGAAGTATTTGCAAGCAAGACAGAGCAGTGTGACCGTTTCAACTCCAGGTGAACCTGCATGGGCACTGCATTTACTTTTCCAGAACCCTGACCAACGTCAGTCTCACAGCCAGGGAGGTGACACCATTTACAAAAAGTTGGAACCTGACAGTATGGCATTCTGGCGGCTGAATGCAGGTTTCTGGAATATTTCCACAATGATCTGTTACCTGGACAAAGTCACCTTTTGTATCACATAGCCCTGTACCCCCCACCCAATTTTAAATTTTAGTCATTAACCTTATTCAGTGGGTTGTGAATGCCAGCTGCCTCCAGATAGGCTGTGATTTCATATAAGAGTGTGTTATCTTCTTTGGGGTAGGGAAGCGAAGGGTCTCGATAGTGGGCTTCAATGTCGGCCAGGAGAGCCCTAATGGGGGAGAGAAGCAGCAATAAACATGAGTGGTCAGCTGAGTTTATACATCTGTACCCAAGTCTTGTCCTTTGACTCCCAATCCACAAGTCTGTGACTGTGTGTCACTGTGAAATCTGACCTAGAGTCACTTTGTCTCTTGGAGTAAAGCTAAATCAAGTGATTTCACTACTGAGATTACAAAAGAAAAAAAAAATCATGTGTGTGTGTGTGTGTGTGTGTGTGTGCGCCCATGGAGGCCAGATGAGGGCCTCTGATCCCCTGGAGCTGGGGTTACAGGTGGCTGTTAGCCATCTGACAGGGTGCTGGGAACTAAACCAGGGTCGTCTGGAAGAGCAGCCAGTGCTCTTAACTGCTGAGCCGTCTCTCCAGTCCCTCACTGTTCACAATATTATAAACTGGCCAAACTGTTTCTAAGAACTGTTTTGTTAGCAGAGCTGATGTTGGGCTGGAGAAGCTTGGATTATTATCTGAGCAGAAAGAAGAACAGCAGCTGAGGAGGGAGGGTCTGTGTGCACCCCAGGATGTATTAGCCTGCTTTCCCCTGCTTGCTTGGGAACCGCTGCCTAGCTCTTTAGAGCAGTTCTTGTAGATTCTGTTAACAATAGTTTTTTAAGCTGGGACATGAGCCTAGTAGTGCTGCTGTATATTATTTTTTTTTTTTTTAAAAGATTTATTTATTATGTATACAGTGTTCTGTCTACACATATTCCTGCACACCAGATCTCATTATAGATGGTTGTGAGCCACCATGTGGTTGCTGGGAATTGAACTCAGGACCTCTGGAAGAGCTGCCAGTGCTCTTAACCTCTGAGCCATCTCTCCAGCCCCCGCTGCTGTATATTATATGTGCAATACATGTTAAAACCCAAAGAGACCTTAAAGGAACAGAATATGATCATGGGTGTTGGAAGGTGGGCAGCCCAAGCTCATAGGCGGCTGTCTCAAACCCTGGGACTTACTTATTGAGGTTGTCCAGAGCAGCTGCCAGATGTCTGGAATCAAATCGACAGGAAGAATTTAGCTCATTGGCGATCTGTTGTCTCAGGATCTGCATCTGCCCAACCTGAGAACAAGTTACAGAACACAAAGGTGACACACAGGGCACTCTGGGGGCCACCACCAGCAGGCAAACAGAGCTGGAGAGCCTTCGACAGTCACCAGTCGGCTACACTGTCTCCGAGGCAGCCATGGCAATGCCTCCTCCAAATGCCTCTGGCTATTCTCTCTCTAATACCAGAGAGCCACACTGCAGTTTCGTATTTGTAATAAACCTTTCACAACACTCATGGAACAGTCGGGTCTGTGGTTTCACTATGCCCTTGCTTATACAAAGTAGGTGCCTGGATTCTGAAAGAAGCCAGTTTTCATCTAAATAATTAATTGGTTCATTTGTCTTTACTCCTCATTTTCAAAGACACAGTGTTTTATTGATAGCACACGAATAATTTATGCTCCCCAAGATCCCTGCTTCTTAACATTGAGGCAGACACAAGAGAGAAAGGAACAATTGCCTGCCCTGTTGTAATACTGTGAGGATTACAGATTATAGATACTTGATCTGTAACTCGACAGACCAGAGCATTCCATGAACTTGGAGGAAAATTCCCATTCTCTTGCACAGAAGCACTTCTAATTAGAGGCATTGCAGCAAGTGGGAAGCTGTGGGTCCATGGAAAGCCTAGTCAGTGGTGGCTCCAGAGAGAAGGATAAAGGAATGAATGGTGTGAGAAATAACAAGAAGTTGCAGAAGTTCTGTTTGAACCACGAAAAGATGTATTTCCACAAACACAAAGTCATAGGAAAATAGCAATTTACAAAACAGTGTTGATTATTCCTGCCCCCCATAACATACTTTCTTTACATAGTATTGATTATCCTGCTTCTCTTACATACCTTCATTATTGCTTCCAGGTAAGCGGTCCAAATCTTCTGTGTTTTAGTGATGGCAGAAAGATAAACTTTACTTGAATTTGCTGAAAGTTAAAATATAATCTTAATCCAGTAAATTCAGAAAGGTTATAGTACAGCATTATCTCTGCCTTGGTGAGCATCAGGACACTTACCTACAATGCTTTTCAGGGGGCTGACTGCATTCATGAGTGTTTTTAAAGTATCTTGAACAGTTCTATCTCTCAGGATAATTTTCTGAAACATACTGAGGAAATTCTACAAACAAGAAGCCATGATCAAAATCCAAATCTAACAACCCAACACCCCAGTGAATCCAAATGCTGTACAGAACATCATCCACCTCAGTCACATGTCCTCTAAGTGGGAAGGTAGCAGGTACCCAGGTTCCTACTAGGAGCAGGGGCTAGAAGGAGATAAGGCTTGCTGTGGGATGTCTTTCTGTATGCTGTGAATATGTGTTGCTCCTATTGGCTAAGAAATAAAGCTGTTTTGGCCTATGGCAAGGCAGCTTAGAGGCAGGTGGGGAATCCAAGCAGAGATATGGAGAAAAGAAGGGCAGAGTTGGGGGAGATGTGAGCTGGCTGCCCAAGGAGCAACAAGATGCCAGCAGACCAGTAATACTATAGCCATGTGGCAAACCATAGATTACTAGAAATGGGTTAATTTAAGATGAAAAAGAGCTAGCTAGCAAGAAGCCTGCCATAAGCCATACAGTTAGTAATTAATATAAGTCTCTGAGCGATTATTTTGTAAGTGGCTGCAGGACCTCAGGGTCGGGTGGGACACAGGAAAACTTCTGACTACAAAGGTTTCAAACACAAGTCTCTCTTTCCTGAACTGAAATTAACTAAAGCAGTCTACCCAAAAATTACAATGCTGGCCAAAGCAATTCTCGTTTACTATTAGTTCTTGTCTACCTAGTAAAGTCACCCATGCCTCACATCAGGTGACATATCACAAAGGACACTGAGTTTAATTTGTCAGGTGAGACCTTTTGTTATGCTTCTCAGGTAGAAACCAGACATGCAGGTCCATAACAGGCAGTCTTTGTCTTCTTGGCAGGGTTTGGAACCAAGTGTGTCTGTATGTTTCCAGAGAGGCTTAATGGAAAAGATAAAACCCATGCCAAACAGGCACAACACCATCCCATAAGCCGGGATCCAAGACTGAATTAAGAGCAGAAAGTAGGCCAAGCATTGACATCCATCTCTGCCTCCTAATACAGGAGCAGCGTGAGCAGCTGCCTCATGTTCGTGTGACCACAGTGGAAGCCATTCTGGATGCCAGGCTTTCTCCTCCATGATGGACCAGACTCTCAAACTGTGAGCCAAAATACAGACTTCCATCCTTAAGTTGCTCATCAGATATTTTACCACAGCAATGATAGAAGTACCTGACGTGGGGTTCGAGGCTCACCTGCAACTCTTTCACAATCATGAAGCACAGAAGCCTGTCCAATCCATTCAGACCAAACGTCCCCAAGGTGTTCTGGATTTCTGAGAAGAGTCGGCTGCTGGTCACTTCTTGATGAGTTTTCATGTCATACCAAGTGTTCAGCTGGTCTATGTAACATGTCATTCTAAAACAAAAGTACAACCCAAAGTCCCAGCTGCTCACAGGTGTGGGATGGGAACTGGGGTATCACAGCCCAGGGCATGGGCTACATGTCTTCCATTGTTTTACGGTATTACTATGTAGTCTGCATAACCTGGGCATGCACCAGTCCTGCCTCAACCTGAGTGCTGGGATTGCAGGTGTGAGCAGGCACTACTGGTTCTGACTCGTGTTTCGTGTTTCCTCACTTCTGTCCGGGTACTCACTCTTGCCTGCCTGATGCCTGCCTGACGTCCCAGGAGGTGGACCTCTACTAGGCCTCCTATCCCCATTGTACGCTGCTTCCTCAGTTTCATTTATTTCCACTCGGCTGTGCTACTACCGGGAACCATGCTGAGAAGACAAGTTACGTTAGCTGCCAGGCTGGAGGACTCTGGAGCCCAGCTACCTTTTTACAGGATGTTTCTCGACATTCCAGAGACTGAAGACAGAGGAGAGCCCAGCATCAATCCCACTGGTAAAGAAGAAACTTAGGATCTTTGACCTCAGAGAGGGAAAATAAAGCTATGTGCTTTTTCCCAGCTCATTAGATGGCAGGTATGCGTCTTCTAGAACCTCTCAGTGATTCCTCTTAGGCTTGGGAATACAGTATGACAAGAGCAGCAAAACCCAGCATCATCTACTGAGCACTCAGTGCTGTCCTACGCCACCTCAGAATAGCTGTGAAATACAAGCCACTTCACCCCAAGTCAGAGGGGGGATGGTGGAGGGCCAGGTAGGCCTGGCACCACAGTTCTATAATTGCAAAGCTTTGGTTCTCAAGCAGTGGAGGAGAGGCCTTGAGTGACTGGGAGAGCCTACAGAAGGCACAGGAGTCCACATTCCATTCCTAGATAATCTGATTCAGCAGGTAAGGGGTGGGCCCCTGCCTCTGCAATTCCGACAAACTCTACACATGTAGCCTCACATTATAAACACCACCATCCACCATTCATACATGTAGTCTCACGTTATAAACACCATCCACCATCCATACTTGTAGCCTCATGTTATAAACACCACCATCCACATGGGGCTTAAGAAGGAGCTGAAAGCCTCAGGAGGGAGGAAGTTAGACTTAGAAGTAAATGTGGAAAAAAACAACTCAGGAAGGTTTGCAAAAGTGCGTATGTCTTTTACGCTCAGACTTCAGGGCCTCCTCTTGTTCCCCTGTGCTGGCACTTTGGATGTGACATTTGAGAGGACCTAGTTCTGATAATGAATTCCCAGTCACATCTAATCTCCATGAAAGTGTGAGCAGGGTGCTGGGCGGGGTAGTTTCTAGAAGGGCTCAGTGATTCAAGACACTGACACAAAGGACCATTTACTCTCTTGCCTGTGACAGAAAACAGTATTTCGGCTAGAAATCTCAAAAAGTTTATCTACAGTTCATTGACTTTCATAAATCTTGAGATAAAATGCGCCCAGTCTAGAAGGCAGTATGGCGTGTTTAAGGAATGCCTATGTATTCAAAGAGACATGGCTAGGTGGGGAGAGAGAGAGGAGCACTTCTTTCTCTGGGCAACTCCACCCATCATGGTCCTCTGTGAGCATGGGCACAGGGACAGGCAGAGCACAAGACATGAGCCTGCTCGGTCCTCAGTTGGTCTTAGTGGACTGCTTCATCTGAGGCGCAAAGGAAGAGGTGATGGGTTAGCTGGATTTACTGAGAGGTACCCACCAGATAGTCTCAGGAACAGTTTTAATTACATGAGACTTTCACCCATGTGACCAGGATGTGGGTTCACTGCACATGGTGTGACCTTGACCAGCAGCTCTTTGGGAGCTAGAGCTGGCATGCTCTAGGGACGCTGCCTGCCAACTGTGCCATGTTGGGCAGGAGAGTAAGCGTCTGTGCTTGAATTTCTTCATCTTTAAAGTGGTAAGACAATAATGATAATGCCTAGCTCCTGAGATTATTACAATGAGTAAGTATGGGTAAGTATGTAGATTCGGGTAGCATGCTGTGCGATCAGTAGATGACTCTTAATAAGTACTTGGGTCGTGGACTCAGAAATAAGCATGCCATCTTGAGTGGTCAGGATGAGTTGACAAGTACAGGGCCAGGGCTAGGGACAAGGGAGCACACCTCAGTGACACAGGTTCAGATGTCTATGGCCTGAAGCTCAGTCATACTCAGAAATACTTACTTTGGGTCTGTGATCCGCAAGATTTCTCTGCAGAGTCGACCAATAAACGTTATGGACTCATCCACGGGTGCGAACTTAGGTATTGGAATATGAGTGGACTGGTACATACTTTGCCAGTCTTGAATCTAGAACACAAGACCATAAATGTCTAGTTCAACTCTGACAGTGTAAGTGGGTATCTTCTCTTTACATAATCTCATGAGCACTGCATGAAGAATAACAAATGTTGCTTGGTTCTGAAGAGGAAACTTTTAAACTGACACCAAAGGTCCCAAATGCTACACAGAACATAAGAAAGAAAAGAAACTGTTAGAGAGGGCTGGAGATATGGCTCAGCTGGCAGAGTACCAGTCCAGGATGAACAGAGCCCTGGGTTCCATCCACAGCACCACATCAACCAGGTGCAGGGATGCAGGCCTGGAATCCCAGAGCTAGGGAGGCGGAGGCAGGAGGATAGGAAGTTCAAGGTCATCCTTGGCTAAACAATGAACTGGACACTGGCTTGGGCTGCAGAAAAGTGACAAATAAGGAGGACAGAGACTCAAGTTTTTTTGTTGTTTTTGTTTTGTGAGTAGACAGTGTAATCTAAAATGTAAAATATTATAAGCTTAAACAATCTTCTCAAAGTGTCACCTGCATGTGTCAGTTCCTTGTGAAATGCTGTCTAAAAGCAATGGCACTTGAGTTTGGTGCTATTTTGTGACTCATGAAAAGAAAGAAAAAGAAAAAAGAAAAGCACCCCACTTTTCAAAGATGCACACACATGGCCAATAACCATGTGAACCATGTGAAGATACTGGACAGCCATGGTGAGGCACCATCACGGCACCCAAGGTCAGCTCAAGTTAGGCAGTGGACAGCAGCAAGTGCTGGGTGGGACCGAGGAGAGCAGAAGCCCGTGCACGGCCGGAGGGACTGAGCAGTCACGCTGCTGTGGAAGGACCGAACAGCTTGACAGAGTCAGGAGAGCCCCGACTCTTGATCTCAATGCCCTGGGCTCTAACAACAGAGTAGCAGCTGCTCGGCCACTTAGTTACACCTGCTTTCTCCTCAAGCTCCGTGAGGCCAAGACCAGGTCAACTCTCCTTTTACCCAGGAGTCTCCTGAAGGTGTTCTGTGGGACCTAAGGATGCTCAGTCAAATTATTAGACAAAACAACTAAAATCTTTCTTGTTGGTATTCCTGAGATTTGGAGTGTGTATTTTAAAGATAAATAATAGATATAGTCAAGAATTAAAAGAGATTGTTAAATACCTTTGTTCTTAAGAAGTTATTACATTCTTGCTCCACATTATAATTTATAATTCGAGAGACTTCCTCCTGCCAAATCTTCAGACCATAAATGCTGACATAGTCCTGTATGTACTCAAAAGAACGATGGAACCCATCCATGGTGGCTCCCAGCTCTTTCAGCTTGGGCATCAACTCACTTGGCTGTACAGAAGGACAGGAAAATGGTCAATGGGAGCAAACTGTCAACACTAACGCCTACATTAGACCTTAAATGACACACTAAGGAACCTTAGTCATGGTTTCAGATACAGTCGAAACTTTAGAAATACTTCCTTCTGCAGCTAGCCTGACTGACAGTGCTGTTAGACATTCAGTCAAGGATAGATTGCATGAATTTGGAAAGAAAGCCTCATCCGCAGGATATAAAGATGGATATTGATGATTTCACCAGTGTCTACTGATGGACACATCTACTATTATACACCTAACACTTAAGCTAAGTGAAACATATCTTTTTTGTTCTTTTTTCATTTTTCTTTAAAAGTTTTTCTTTTTTTTTTTTTTAATTTTACACACCAACCACAGTTCCCTCTTCCTACCCTTCTCCTGCTCACTCCCTATTTTTCCCCCATCCTGCCCCCCATCCACTCCTTAGAAAGGGTATGGCCTCCAATTCATCGATTGGTGTTGATCTTTCCTTTAGAGGTCTGATCACCTTTTTGCATTCAGAATTAGCATTTTCAAAAGCCAAAGGCTCAATTAATATTTGTCTGACTTCTGGATCTGATGCTTATTCTATTTACAGCTGGGGTCAATCTTGGCAA
Organism: Peromyscus aztecus; assembly: GCA_902168405.1. Lineage (NCBI taxonomy): Eukaryota > Metazoa > Chordata > Mammalia > Rodentia > Cricetidae > Peromyscus > Peromyscus aztecus. Next base: position 13,554 of record CABHPQ010154886.1, read on the forward strand.
AAAAAAAAAAAAAATCAGTAAAGGCTTCTTTTGGACCTTGTATAATTTTAGTAAAGGACTCAGAACTCTTTTCTGGTTCTTTAACCTTGTCCCAAGCATTTAAGGCTGCTAACTGACATAGCACCAAGGTGTGGTCATCAAATCCAAACTGCCTTTGTAATTCAGCATACTAGCCTTCGGCTAGCAATTGCTCTTGGGAAATACTAATACCTCTAGCCCTATTTTGTTCTTCTATGGCCCTAGCTTCCTCTTTCCACCATACATGCCATTTTAACTGAGGACCAACTTCCAATGTTACTGATGCCAATCTTTCCAGTCTTGAGGGATAATTCTGTTCTGAGTTGCCCCTGAGTTTAATATCTGCTTCACACAGGGTGAATGCACACCATATGAAACAACATCTTCCTTACATCTCTTCAAATCTAATATTTCTATAGGATTACATTTAACTTCTCCATAAAGTAAGATTGGTTTTCTAATAACCTTGGGCCTCCCCTCTTCAATTTCATCATGTGGTGGCAGAGTAGGTTCTTATCTAAATTCCTCTGTCTGTGTCTGAGCACTTTTCTTATTTTCATTAGTAAGTTTTTCTAAAACTTTTATCTTATCAGTAAAATTTTTCTTATTTTTACTAGTAAGTCTTTCTAAAGCTTGTATCTTATCGGTCAAATTCTCATATTTGGCACTGATATCAACCAACATTTTTTAGGGATAAAACAAGAATCACCAAACTGATCATGATTATAATTGACATTATGTAAATCACAGCTAAGTTAATTATCTCATTTAATTGTTCCATTTTAAAACCATCCATTGTGGAATCACACAGAGACCTAATTCTCTCCATTGTAATATTGCTTTCCATTTTTAACGTGGGAAAAAACTCTCCTTTTTTAAAAAAACTAATTCTTCCCCTTTAAGAATTCTCAGGTGTCTCATCAAATCTGCTTCTGCTGATGGTGAAGTGTGAGGCTGGCTTTGGGCTGAGAACACAGAAGGTGCATCCCTGGCTGAGGGCAGCTGCAGCTGCAGCTGTGAGTGGAGAATGTGTGGCAGTCGCAACAATAAAAGCCCAAGCAGGTGTCAAGGTGGCTACCTAGTGTGGCAGCAGCCTGAGGAGGGGGTCCAGGGGAAGCCCGCAACCCATGGGGAGAGGGAGCCAGCTGTCTGAAAAACAGGCACAGGGGGTCATGCAGAAGAAGCATGTGTGGCGGGAACTGCCTGAAGGCAGAGCCAGCCAGTCATGGGCTCATGGGCTGGTAAGTGCAGTGGCACTGGAACCCAGGTGCCTCTGGAGTTTGGGTCCTGTGGAGTTGGGGTGGCAGCTGGAGACTGTTGTAGAGAGGCTGCAACAGCGAAGTCCCAGACTCACTCAGGGGGCTTGGAGAAAGAAAGGAAAAGCCAGTCAGTGGGGCAGTGACTCCGGCGGGTGTCCGTGGCTTTGCAGCGACCATCTCATGAACTCATGCCCCAAAAGTGGATGCCAGATGAAGTGTTAATCTAATTAATCTTCATCAATAAAAAATTGGGAGTCAAATATCGGGGTAAGAGCCTGAACGATCAGAGAAGCAGGAAGCATCCACCAGTTGCTTCCTACCTCTTCCATTCCTCTGTCCAAAAGGGCCAAGATGCTCTCTCCACTCCACCTTCAGTGAAACATAGCTTATGTAAAAATTTCACGGTTTCATTTTTCTCTTGAGGAAAATTATCATACTTTTAAATAGATAATGCAAACTTAAAAAAACAGTCTTTATAGTTTCTATCTGCTTTATGGTAAACAAGTTCTTTGACAATAAGTAATTCTGAGTCATAAGTATCATCAGTTCAGTTCTTAAACACAGGATTGCAGGGGGAGAGAGAATCGGTTTTACAGGGGATTTTCTTATGAGTGAAGTATAGAAGGATCAAAAAGCCTATCAGTTGTTGGCACCACAAGTCACATACTGGAAATGCAGGAGAGAGAAGGGCCTATCCTGGTAGGTGTTCCAGGGCACACTGTGGGCTGAGTGACAGATCCATTCTGGGCACTGTACCTTGGCCCGAGGGTTGAATATCAATCCTCTGTGGAGGGCGAAAGCAACTCGCTTAACTAGCTCTTTCCTTATTCCATCTTCCAGCAACTGCTTGGGATCCACCTAAGAGAAAAGCAAAGGCATTCAGTGCAGTCAGAGAAAACAAGTCAGGAAAACAGCAGATGGCTAGGAGTCTGCAGTGCAGCATTTCCCTGCCTTATTTCTAAAGGAGTAGAGTTTAAAACTTCTGTCCCTACTTCAATTTTCTAGGGTGGACTCAATTATTAATCCTGTCGCCTCCACAGGACTCTGCTCATCCTAGTAAGTTTTGTGATAATTTTACAGCATATTACAAAGATGGCATATATGGACAATTTTTAATTGCTTCACATTTTAATCATTTCATTGTATGTAAAGTTTCTTTGTGTCCAGCCAGCAGGAGAGAGTGACAAGAAATTCCAAGTTCATATCATATGCTTGTCTTTAACCATGAACGATCAGGATTATAATGCTCTCTCTCCATCAACAAATGAGCAAAAACACAGTTTCTGAGCGGCACAACAGGACAGCCACAGTCCTTCCTGTTCCACACGTAATTACCAGAAAATCAAACAAATAGTCACAGGTCACACCGAGCCGCAGCATGACTGTTACCTTAATGATGCCCACCAGGGTCGTTTTCATCATCAAGATGCCCTCAGTAAAGATGGAGATGGCGTGAGTGAGCTTGGCAACCTTTAACAGAGAGAAGGGGGGAGATGGGGAGATGAAGGACTTTACAGGAAAGGACCCTCACTTCCATGCAAGGCTAAGCAACTGGCCGATAATCCTGCAGTTGGCAAAGGCTACAGGAAATGGCTGTGTGGCTGTGTAAAGGACACAGGTGAGCATGCTCCCAGGATGGAAGTGAGGCTCTGTGGTCCAAGGAAAGACTGCTGTTAGATATGCTGGGGACAGTCCCTGTCAGTAGTTCTTCGTCCTTCAATGGTACTCCAGAACCTTCCCTGGGTTCTGTTTCTCAAGTCTAAACTTCAGGGCTGGCCTCACAATGAGCTGTACTACCCATCTGCCTGATTGTAGTACATGCATTTTCACTTACAATATTTTCAACTTATGATGGGCTTATTGAGATGTAATCCTAAGTTGAGTATTGAAAACACAAAGAAGGAGCATGGATGTGAGAAGGTTGTGTAGCACAGGAAGAACAAGGACAGTCAGAATGTTCAAGAGAAAGAGCTCCATCTCTAGAGAACCCGTTGGTGAAAAGGCTCTCAGGGACACTAGCAACATCTCCAGAGTCACAGTGTGAGGACACTAAAGACTGCAAATCATGTTGTCGATGAGCGTGTGAGAACATGGTCACCAGTGACTGCTGGTCCCTGGGATGTGCCAGGAGCCACAGGCCTGTGATGTTTCACGGTTTGGGCTGTAAACATCAAAAGATAGAAGCCAAAGGAATGCGGCACCTCGTATCGTGGGCCAAGCTGAGCATAGTCCCTCAGCTTGTCCTTGTCCAGGCGGGTAGGCACTTCAATGATGTCGTGGGTCTGAAGCTTTATGATCTTCAGAAGAGATGTGAACATGCTTTCTGGAATGATCTGCAAAACCTTTGATGAAAAGATAAGGAAGAAATACAATTGAGTATCTGTGCTATTTTTTTTTTTTTAGCTGATAAATAATGAAGACGACAGCAAGAAGGGGATCAACCAGTGTGTAGGATGGCTATTTGCTCATCAAGAAAGGTGTTGAGAAATTTAAAAGAACTATCTTTAAAACTGTAATAAAGGCACTGGACATGTGGTGCATGCCTTTAATCTCAGCACCATGGAGGCATAGGCAGGAAAACCTCTTGTGAGTTCAAGGCCATCCTGGTCTACATAGAAAATTCCAGGCCAGCCAGTGCTACGCAGTAAGCTATCTCAAAACAAAAACAAAACAAAATAAATAATTGCTAGGAAGCCCAAGCTCACTTCTTCCTGCCGTCAACTACCCAGAGACCATAAAGTTAATCCTAGAAGTGCTCAGGATGATTTATCATGCTCTTGTTACAGATTTTAAAAGGCCAATGCTCACGATGTCAGTAACATCAGGAAGTTCTCAGCCATGTGTGACATGGACTGACTCTGAATTCAGACATGGCTGGGTCCTTGACCCGTCACCAGTGGAGCAAGGCCCAACATTCTCACGAAGACTTGGACTAGGTTCTGGTGAGGGAATGTGAGTTGTGCTCTGCCACTGAGCAGCCAGCTCTGACTGTGAAGAGGAGACGGAAGGAGACAGACATCACCTCTGCTCCTCAGCTTCTGCCACTCTGAGGCAGAGAGTGTGTGAAAACCAGTGTGACTCCCTTAGAAAGCAAAGTCACACCGGCATGTCTACAGCTGCAGCAAGAATGTGTTCATTTTTGGGTATTTCTGGGAAATTTCTGGAAAGAAACCTGGAGGAAATGAAACTCCAGAAGGGTGCTGCTTGTTACGTCACCGAGATGCAGCCGAGGCACTTCCTACCTTTCTCACGTACGACACCAGTTCTCCCGAGTAATACTGAGACACGCTGAGGAGGTCAGGGCTGTTTGCCTGGTTAATACGCAGCAGGGGAAGATCCAGGGCAGAGGCGAGCTGCAGGGAAACAATGCACATCTCTTTCTTGCTGCATAAATGCCCTAGAAATCTCTTTCCCGAAGCAGAATTTACAACGCAACATTGGTGCTTCACCCAAGAGCAAGCCTCATCAATGCCTAAAACAGTTTCCGACCAAACATTAAAAAACAAAAGAAAACAACCCCGCGGTCATCTAACTGTGGCAGTGTTTCTCATACTGACCACTGGCAGCAGCTGGGAACTTGGGAGACATGCCAATTATCAGGCCCACCACAGACTGACTTAGCAATGAGGTGGAGAAGCTGCTGTGGTAAGTAACTCTGATGCACCCTGAAGCTGGAGAGCAGCTATTCCACTGAAGCACTTTGCATTCATGACTCCTTCTCACCCATGAAACTGTCATGTGGCCCCAGGACACAGGTCATAACACAGGCATACAGATCAAACATTTACTGATAACAAGCCACTGATTTACTTTACTTTAAAACATACATTTAAAACTTTACCATTTATATTAAAGATGAAAGCAACTTTGCTTACTCATGAAATGGATGTTCATTTTTTTTTTTTTTTCGAGACAGGGTTTCTCTGTGTAGCTTTGCGCCTTTCCTGGAGCTCACTTGGTAGCCCAGGCTGGCCTCGAACTCACAGAGATCCGCCTGCCTCTGCCTCCCGAGTGCTGGGATTAAAGGCGTGCGCCACCAACGCCTGGCTTGGATGTTCATTTTTACATAAAGAACTAAACTTTGGCTGAATATTTGATACTGCAGGACCTAGAGCATTTTCACAGATGTTTATGAACCGCTTCATAAAGGTTTAGTGCAAAGGGGATAGCATCCTATGCTGACCAATGACCGTAGAGCAAAAGCCGACTCTTTCCTCTGCCAGAGGATGGACTTCGCCGTTCCCTGCTTACCTTTAGGAATGTGGCTCTGAGTTTGGTAACCATGGATGGGTTTACCCTTATGCTTTCTTGCATGATGGATGTGAAACTGTAAAGAATGACACGTGGTAAGCAGATGGACTTGTGGCCTTCATCAAGGGTAAACATCAGTGTGTCCATGTTACCTGTCAATTAACTGCCAGGCAAACGAAAGGTCCCCGACGATCTGCATTGTGATCAGGACTTCCTCCTTAATGTTGATGGTTCTGATCATTTGATGGAGAAACTTGCGGGTGTCAGCGAGAAACTGGCAAACTTGCAGATTTGATTCCAACTGGTGAAACTCTTGAACCTGCGTTACACAAATCCATTTCATGAAAAGAATTTTTTGGTGCAATCCTTTCCTTGAACACTTCAAAGAAAGTTCACCACTCCTCAACAATTTCTTGACCAAATTTTTCATTTCAAATTAAGCTTCAGAAATCTCTAAGGCAAGTTCTGAGAACATACACAAGTATCTAGGATTAGAAAACTCTCCCCTGCTCCCATCCTGCTGTGTATAGACAACCTGACAAGCCAGCATGCTCATCCTCCATTTTAGAAGAAATACACACATCCTGGAAGGCCATATTCTTCCCGAGGATGCCCACACTACTAAGCCCACAGTGAGTCACAGCACAACCACCGTGCTGGTACAGTGCATCACCGTGTTCTCGAGGTTTCCCGAAGTTCTCACATTTTCACATGTCATTCAAGAGGCCTGGCTGTATGCCAAAATACATATGGCAAGGAAAAAAAATTGAGGCTTATAAAGCTGTTTATAGTGGTACTATAGACTAGGAAATCCCTAAACAAGTACTCATTTGTAGTTATTCTGGAATGAATGCTCTGAGCTAACTAGAGGTGTTAGATGAGGTTGCTATTTATAGTGACTATCAGAATAATCTTAAAGAAATAGAAAAAAATCTGGAAGAAAGTTTGGCAAGTGGAAAATATTAACTATACTAATGGATAGAGTATAGCTGATGTTTTAAATAATGGAGTCTGAGGTAGTGTTCTGACCCGATTGTTTTTTTTTAAAAAAGATTTATTTATTTATTCATTTATTCATTTATTCATTTATTTATTTATTTATTATGTCTACAGTGTTCTGCCTACATGCATGCTTGCAGGCCAGAAGAGAGCACCAGATCTCATTATAGATGGTTGTGAGCCACCATGTGGTTGCTGGGAATTGAACTCAGGGCCTCTGGAAGAACAGCCAGTGCTCTTAACCGCTGAGCCATCTCTCCAGCCCCCAATTGTTTATTTCAAACCCACATAAACAGACAAATAAATGGCAAGCTAGAGTCACAGTCTAGTCTACTTACAGTCATTTTTGAGTATATAAAAAACATGAAACATTTCAGAAAATAAAGTAGACTATTTACAAGAATATTATCATTATGTAACTAACTGCTTTTATTTTTTTGTATATTTACTTCAAGTATTTTTCTCCCAAAGGCGCACAACATTTTACATACCTAAAAGAAGACACAGACCTACAATTTTGTTTTTGTTTTTATACCTTATAACAATCTCCCCAATAGTTCTAGATTATTTTCATAATTCTGCTTCTAAAACCACATATTTATTCAAGTTCAGATTCACAATTGTTGCTACAGCTCAACTCAGCTGACCAGTCAGTTATCAGCCTAATTTATGACATCAAATATCAAACACTAGATGGGTTGCTTCTGATGAAATAGTCTTTTAGATATATTCTTATGAGCAAAGTTTTAGGTGGGCTATAAGGTGTAACTTCTGATCTAAGACATAGTTTCGAGATTTTAAAAATTATTTTTAATTGTGTGTGTGCACGTGTCCGCGTGTGTCCATGTGTGAGCATATACATGAGTGCAGGTCCCCAGAGGCCAGAGCTGTCAGATTCCCTGGAGCTGGAGTTACAGGTGGTTACAGGCTGCCTGACATGGGTGCTGGGAATGGAACCTGTGTCCTCTGAAAGAGCACCATACCCTCCTACCTGCTGAGCCAACTCTCCAGCCCAAGCACTATGGCTGAAAAAGACTTTCTTACCTATAGCTGGAATTTTCTTTGGGCCGCAAACCAGCTCCCAAATAAAAACACAGAGACTTTCTAGCAATTATGAATGCTCAGCCTCAGTTTTGGCTTATCCCACTATCTCTTTTAACCTGTTTCTATTCATGTACATTTTGCCTTGGGGCTTTTTACCTTTCTTTCATTCTGTATGGCCTACTTTCCTGCTTCCTCTGTGTCTGTATGTCTGGCCCTTGGAGACCCTGGCATCTCTTTTCTTTCTTCTTCCCCCAGTCTCAATTCCTCCTCCTCCTTACTCTCCCTGTTAGGAAGTCCCACCTATACCTCCTCCCTCGCTATTGACTTTTTATTAGACCAATCAGGTGCCTTAGGCAGACAAGGTAAAACAGCAACACATCTTTACATCATTAAACAAATGTTTCACAACATAAACAAATGCAACACATCTTGACATAGTTAAACAGCTCTTCCTCAACACTTACCTCCTCCAGAGCTTGTATCAGTTGCACAGTCTTTCTGCCTGCAGCAGTAGAATCATCATAATTTAGTGACAGTATTTGTTTTGAGATCTCTCTGAACCAAGCTTGAAGATTTTCTGTTAATACAGAAACAAGGAAAGCATATTGAAACCCAGAATTCCTGTAGCTTTGAATTTAATTCATCTTGTACAAATGTAGTTCTCATTACTTTTACCATGTGCTTAACATCACTCCCAAGAATTCTCCAACCACCACCAACAACAACGTAGAGGGCATATACCCTGGCAGAACAGATTAACTTTTCTGTATGAACAGCTCAGTCTGTGGCTTGTACCACTCAAGGATTAAAGGAACATACTTACGCTGCAAAGGTAAGTGCTAAGGTGCTCATGGGCATGGGAGGGGTCAAAAGGGTACTGACTGTTGGACAGGACATGGAGTTACTGAGAAGTTTTCTGGAGAAGTGATGGTGGATAAAGATTTGGGTTGTCAGAAATGAAGGCTATCTATCAAGGTGAAGGACAGACATGAGCAGAGACTTCTGGGCAAGGTGGAGACCAACATGTCACTATGAGGTACGAGCAGAGAGTTATGGAATTTTGAACAGTTTAAGGGGTGCCATTTGTACTGATGACCAGTGGTCAGAGTGGTCTTTCAAGAGAGATTTGTAAAAAAGATTCATTTATTTATATTTTATGTTTGTTTGCCTACACGTATGTACATGTCTTACACATGTGGTGCCTGAAGATGCCAGAAGAGGGCATTAGGTCCTCTGGAGTTATTGCCACTTGTGAGCTGCCATGGGGGTGCTGGGAACCAAGACTGGGTTCTCTACAATAAGAGTAAGTGCTCTTAACTGCTCAGACAACTCTCCCAACTCTGGGTGAAATTTTATGAGGTTCTTATCTTAAAGAATATGACAAGATGCTACCGTTTTTCTATAGGTAAGATTTCCTAAAAGAACCAGGACCATAATCACTAATGTGAAGTCTGAGCTGTTCCCTTTAAAGAACAGCCCACGGCCCCCACTCCCGTCACTAGATGGTAGGTGCTCTGGAAGACAACTGTGGTGGTTGGAAAGGAAATGGCCCCCAAAGGGAGCGGCACCAGTGGGAGGTGTGGCCTTGCTGGAGGAAGTGTGTCACTGTGGGGGTGGGCTTTGAGGTCTCCTATGTTCAAGCTACACCCAGTGAGACAGACCACTTCCTGTTGCCTGCAGGTGAAGATATAGGAATCGCAGCTCCTTCTCCAGTATCATGTCTGCCTGCACGCCATCATGTCGTACATGACAATAATGGACTAAACCTCTGAAACTGTACGCCACCCAACTAAGTGTTTTCCTTTATGAGAGTTGCCGTGGTCATGGTATCTCTTTAAAGCAAAAGAAACCCTAACTAAGACAACTTACCAAGATTAGAAGATAATAATCTTAAGATTTAGGTCAGTAGTTATTAATAACCTCAGGTGACATGTATGTACTTCTACAAGATCACAAGAGCTCTTTGGCCTTCATTTCCTTCCTCCAGTTGCAAATAAACACACTGATGAGTTTTATCTAATATTGGGGTGGGGTAAATTATGTCTCTCAACCCTAGCAATGAACCAGTTATGGAAAACCCTGGTTCATTTTTTTAAAGACAAGATACAAAACATGAAGTCTAGAGCAGATTTGGTCATTGCTCAAGAGAGAACCAGCTAGAAGTAGCACAGACTAAACTGCAGATTGCTGTGAGTCCTGCCATTGGGACAGAGTACACAATGATGAGACCAGGACTTCTTAACTTGGCTGGAGTGATGGTTAATCTTGGCCATCCACTTGACTGGGTTTAGAACTACCTAGGAGACACACCCCTGGGCATGTCTGTGAGGGCCTTTCCAGAGATTAGCTGAGGAGGGACTACCCACTCTGACTGTGGGCAGCACCATCCCATTGGCTGAGATCTTAGACTTTATAAAATGGGACTGAGCTGGGCACCAGCGCTTCCCCCTCCCCTCTTCCTGACTTCAGATGCAATATAAGCAGCTGCCTCATGCCCCCGCCTCCGCACCTCCTTTGCCATGATGGGCTGTGCCCTCAAACCCTGAGCCAAAATCAACCCTCCCTTCCTTAAGTTTGTTTTGCCAAGTATTTTCTGACAGCAGTGAGAGGAAGTAACAGCCATTTTCTAAGGCTTTAATAATGTAAACACATATCTCAAACACACCATAACTCCTCTTCAGCAATTACCATTTTTCTCCACTCGGGTTAGAGGTTTCACCCCTGAAAAGACATCAGCAAGCTCAGTCATCCGTTCGGAGCCCTCCTTCTTGTAATGCTCCCATTTGGATTGTTTCTCTGAAAGCATTTGCTTGAACATCTGTTGACAAGATAGAAAGATTTATTACGTAAGAGAAGATTCCGATCAGACAGTTTGCAAAGAGATCCTCAATGAATCCCAATTTATTTTAAAAAAATATGCAGTAGAGGGCTGGAGATGTGGCTCAGTGGATAAGGTGTTTGTGGTGCAAATAAGGACCACAGTTCAGATCCCCAGAACTCATACAAAATCCAGGCAGGTGTAGAGGCAGAGACAGGGGATCCCACAGGGAAAATCAGCTAGCTAGACTAGCTGAAACTGCTGAGTTCTAGGTTTGGTAAGAGACCATTGTGGTTTGATAGGAAATGGCCCCCAGAGTGAGTGGCACTATTAGGAGGCATGGCCTTGTTAGAGTAGGTGTGGTCTTGTTGGAAGAAGTGTGTCACTGTGGAGGCGGGCTTTGAGGTCTCCTATGCTCAAGCTACATCCACTGTGGTGGACAGTTTACTTTCTGTTGCCTGTGAATCAAGATGTAGAACTCAGCTGGGCAGTGGTGGTGTACACCTTTAGTCCCAGCACTCAGGAGGCAGAGGCAGGTGGATCTCTGTGAGTTTGAGGCCAGCCTAGTCTACAAAGAGATTTCCAGGACAGCCAGAGCTGTTACACAGGGAAACTGTGTGGGGGTGGGGGTGGGGAGGGTGAAGATGTAGAACTCTCAGCTCCTTCTCCAGCACCATGTCTGCCCACACGCTGCCATGCTTCTTGCCATGACAATAATGAACTAACCTTGAGAAACTGTATGCCAGGCTCAATTAAATGTTTTTCCTTTATAAAAACTGCCATGGTCACTGGGCGGTGGTGGCGTATGCCTTTAATCCCAGCACTTGGGAGGCAGAGGCACGCGGATCTCTGTGAGTTTGAGGCCAGCCTGGTCTACAGAGCGAGTTCCAGGATAGCCAGGGCTACACAGAGAAGCCCTGTCTCGAAAAACAAACAAACAAAAAATTACCATGGTCATGGTGTCTCTTCACAGCAATAGAAACCCTAAGATAACCATGTTCTACAAATAAATTGCAAGTGACCTAAGAAGGCACCCAACATCACCTGGCATCCATGTGTGCACCCCCTCACACACATGCACCTACACATGAGAACACACATACACACAGCTTACATCTATAAAAAGTAGTTTGTATATGCATACACACACACAAGAAATTACCATTGACCCTGACACCAACTCTTAACATTACTACATTATAAAATCTGAAAGGGGAAGCCAGACAGGTGTTCCAGGCTACTTGCATATAAGCACAACCCAGAGGGCTTGAAAAGTTTCCCAAGCCCTGAAAATTCAATTCAGAAGGTCTTGGGGATAGGTCTGGGAATCAGCACTTGAATATATAATTAAATTTGTGACCACTGTTCTATGGCTTTTTCTAGAGAACAATTCCCATAATTCTAATTTAGTCACAGAAGTGTTAAGTATTATCTTGTCGGAGGATACGGTAATGAACTAAATGGCTGACGTAAGTTCCTTCTTGCTACATTAGATGGCGATTCTGTTTATGAATTCTCTCCATGAAATGTAAGCCTATGCAGAGTTGGCCAGAGAAGAAAATGTAACTTGGGGTTGTTTTTCTCTCACCTGTAAACAAAACTACAAAAACCATACTGATATGTAATCAAAGGACATGCTTTATCACACAGAAGTACAGGATGTTTACACTGTCCTCTTTTGAGAGAAATATGCACGAATACTAATCTTCCTCTTAAGAGAATCTGCACTGATCAGCATCATAATGAAACTGAAAAGGGGAACAGTTCAGGAGGCTCCATCTGCAGGGAGAGAATCAGGGTGGGTGACACTGCGGGGTCTGTGGAGGAAGAGGCTCAGTCATCCAGAGAGGAGACTTGACCAGTAAATGACATGTAAAAGATGAGAAACACTGAGGCTTATGGAATCTACCCTGTAGTTCTGAGTGCCTGGGATAAACCACACAGGCTGAATGGGTCAGGTTTCCTATCTGAAGACAGAACTGGGGATGGAGTATGGCTGCTGCATTCATTTGTTTAAACCAAATTTTACTTATTGTATGTGCAGAGATGATGTATGTGTGAGCATGGGCACATGCGCTATGGCCCATGTGGACAGAGATGATGTACGTGTGAGTGTGGGCACACGCGCTATGGCCCATGTGGACAGAGATGATGTACGTGTGAGTGTGGGCACATGTGCTATGGAACATGTGGGCAGCTTTCTGGAGTTGGTTCTCTCTCTTTACCCTGGGTTCTCAGGACTGAACTTGGTTGTGAAGCATGCGCTGCATGCCCAGCCACTAAGTTAGGAAATTCACCATTTCACAAGGATGAAAGGAAATATAGGTCCAATTACTGCACTTCTCAGGAGGACGGAGAAGGAGTTCTAGGTCAGTTGGAGCATGATGTAGGAATCAGCTGCAGTGTCACAGTCCAGGCCACCACTGCCCCATCCGCTTCTGTCTTTCTAGCTCTTTCTTCTTTGACATCGCCCTTCGGTCTCTCTCCTGTTTCCTCTCCATGTGAACTGGCACAAGCAGCTGCTCACACACTTCCACAGAGTCCAGAGAACTGACTCTTCACTAGAAATGTCGACTTGGTAAGTCAGACAGTCCAGGCCTGCCCTGATTGGAGTTAACAGCATGCACCACCACACGCAGCCCAAGATAATATATCCTTAAGGGACCACTGTTGTGTATGTGCTCGTTAACTGAAACATGGTTTTACACAGCAGGGCTGAATTGTTCACCTCTCTGAAATGTTCTCCAGCATGTCCCTTACTTTGTCTACCGCTATGACAGATCCTCTCCAAGCTCATCAGAAGCTCTGGCTTCTGTTCCCACGATGTCTGTGTCTCCGGTTCCTTTCCTTCAGAGTACAAATCTTAGCACCACCGCCCCCATTTTTCACATGTGTAGTGTGCATGTCCGTGTGTATACATATTTGTGCATGTATGTGGGTCAACGTGTACATGGAGGCCCCACTTAGAATCCTCCTTGGTCACTCTTTCATCTTATTCATTGAGGCAGGGTCTGCCAATCAAATCAAGAGCTTGCAGGTATGGCGAGTCTTACTAGACTGCTTGCTCTTGGATCCCATCTTGCCTCAGGAAGCTGTTATTACAGGTGGGCTGCCACATCCACTTGGCATGTGAGTGGGCTCTAGGGATCCGAATTCTAGCCCTCAAGCTTACTCAGTATACTGGACAGTTTTCTGTCAACTCGACAGAAGCTAAAGTCACCCAAAAGGAGGGAACCTCAATTGAGAAAATGCATCCCTAAGATCAGGCTGTAGGCAAGTCTGCAGGGCATTTTCTTAATTAGTGATTGATGGGGGAGGGCCCAGCCCATCAGAGTTGGTACTACCTTTGGGCTGCTGGTCCTGGGTTCTATAAGAAAGCAGGCTGAGCAAGTCATGAGGAGCACGCCAGTAAGCAGCACCCTCCATGGCCTCTGCATCAGCTCCTGCCTCCAGGTTCCTGCCCTGTTTGAGTTCCTGTCCTGACTTCCTCTGATGCCGAACAGTGGTGTGGAAATGTAAGCCAAATAAATCCTTTCCTCCCTAAGTTTCTTTGGTCATGGTGTTCCATCATAAAAATAGTAACACTAACTAAGACACTCAGCAAGCCATTAACCTCTGAGTCATCACCCCAGACCCAAATCCCAGTTTTCACATGTATTTTCATAAGAGTGATTCTCATTAATTTCCATATTCCTCATTAGACTAATCTCTACAATCTGGTATACTTCCTCCATCATGAAGTAATTGTTACATGCTTAATTCTGCACTTTTCTATAAAAAACAGGCCTAGACAAACAAATCTGAAGCTTGAGTCAGAGACACAACTAAACCATAATCTTGTCTGAAAAATATTTTAAACAAAAGAAAATAAAACCCCAAAGACTAAGGTTATTCATTTAGTGTTTTTACCTCTTTGAGTATAAACTCAAATTGTGCAGTGTCCAACAGCAACTGGAAGAGGATCTTGGGATTGTACCTAGAGTCTGTCAGAATCTGGTCCTTGATTTGACGAAGACGTTTGTTGTTTGGGTCACAGGCTAGAAAGAGGAAGAATTTCCCACTGAGTAAATGTACAGAAAAACACGTATGAAATAGGATGGGACAAGCCCAAGTGAGCGTCTGTGTGGTTTACATGAACTGGACAGGGAAGGTTATAAACTGTGTCAGTGGGGAAAAGTCTTTAAATCAGAAAGAGTTTGTGTAGAAGAGAAACTCAGTGTATTAAAAGCAGGTCAGTGGGGCTGGAGAGATGGCTCAGCACTTTAGGCAATTCCTCTTCTAGAGGACAAGTTTGTTTCCCAGCACCCACATCAAACAGCTCAAAACTGAAACTCTAGCGCCAAGGGATCTGGCACCTAGCGTATACCCAGACACATGCACATAGACAAAAACAGAAAGTCTTCAAAGAGTATGAATTTGATGATTAAATTTACACTGTGGGTAAGTAAAGTGTACATGGACCTACACACTAAGAAGCAAAACATGCAAACACCTGGCAAACAGCTTATGAGAAAAACATTAGGAAGCTGGTCAAGTCATATGCCTGGTGCCACACCTGTTTCTGATCTGCCTGCCTCCCTCTTCTGACTTAAGGCTCTCTTTGATTACACAGGGTCTCCTGGGACAATCTCAGGTCAGCTGATTGGCAATGTCCTCCTCATTCTTCCACATGGACTGAGAGGTTCTAGGGATGAGGGCATGGGCAGCTGTGGAGAAGGTGGGAGGGGCATCATCTGTCTATACAGGCCCTCAGTTATCCCTTACATGTTCACAACTGACCTACCCAGTGTGCTCTGTGACAAGCTTCTTGAACATGGGAGCCCCAAGTCCTCGTATTTCCCAGCCACCTACCAGTGCCTACCAGATGACATCTGCTCAGGTGGGCTGCTGACCTCTCCAGTTGACAAAAATCACTACAGTCAACATGCCTCTCCTGTACTGGCTCACCCTCTGCTAACTGCTCCGCATCGTGAAGCTGACCTTACCTCTGGTGAGCTTAACGTGAGGCAGGGTAAGCGCCTCCCCGTATGGGCATTACCTGAGTCGGCTGTGTGAAGCATCAGCCAGCGGATGGCGACGTTGCAGTCTCTCAGGCAGTTCAGCAGTCTGGGGATATTGTCCAGGAGCACCTCCTCCCTCAAGTAACCCTCTTTCAGAAACTGCTGCACCTGAGCGCGCACTTTTTCGCTGACACTAGCGTATCTGCTCGCCTTTGAAATTAAAAAAAAATGACCAGTTGGAATTAGATGGAAGAACAGCTATCTTGAAAATGAATCACATTCAGTTGACTCCTCTGACAAGTACAAGCCTCTCCTTTATCTATTCAACCATTCACCTCTTCCTCCCCACCTCCCTTCTTAAGAGCTTCATTTCTACATGAGGTGATAACATGTGGATTATAGTAATAGCACGAAGGGCAACTAGTTACTGGATTTTTTTTTTCTTTTGAGACAGGTATCTTGTCTTGGAACTTCCTCTGTAGACCAGGCTGGCCTTGAACTCAGAGATCCACCTGCCTCTGCCTCCCGAGTACTGGGATTAAAGGCATGTGCCAACAAGACTGGTTTTATGACCTGTTTTAAAAGGAATATTGTATTTAGAATTCTGAGACTCAACTCTAGTTTGGGGTGTGATTAAATACTGGTGGGTTTACCCTTTTGTATATTGCTTTCTTTATCTAAAGGCAAATTGGACTGGTGGTCTCTCTGATCCCTTTATTTATTTTTTTTCTTTTTCTTTTTGGTCTGTCTGTTTGTTTGTTTGAAGACAGGATCTCACTATGTAGCTTTGGCTGTCCTGGAACTCACTACATAGACCAGGCAGGCCTTGAACTCAGGGAGCGCTGCCTGCCTCTTTCTCCCAGCTGCTGGGATAAAGGTGTGTGCCTTTAACGCTGACTTGATCCCTTCAACTCTTAACTTGGGTGGAAAAGAAACAGTAAAACAGAGGCTCATTGCCTAGTCTGCCTACTGCGGTTGACAAATGTAGAAGAGAGCAGACATGCTCGAAAGATTAGACTTTGGTTTGGAGCTGTCGGACTGGCCTTGAGCTCCCAACAGTTCTGCTTTAGTCTTCTCAGTCCTGAGATCACCACACCCAAAGGATGATACTTCCACAGGTTTCTAAAGCTTAGTAAGAAGTAGATCTCAGCAGAAAGTCAGGATTTTTCTAACAGTCTTTTAGAATCCTGGTCATCTGATTTTACTACAGTAAGGGTCCAACCTAGCTAACCTAGTCAAGCTGGCTTAAAGCTCTGAAGTAGCTTCTTAAAATGTCACAATGAGAAAATGGAAATTTGGAAAAGAATTTGAGTAATGAAAAATTAATGCTCTGACATCAGTAAACATCGAATGCCACTTTCCCAATACACCTCTAGGAGACAGGCCAACACTGAAGTAATTCTGTGCATTATTTAAGGAGCTCAACTGATTTGAATAAAACATGACAGAGGTTTTGGAGCCAATACTGTTCCACCTACACTGGAAACTCTATGACCCTGACAGCCAAGCAGAAGAACGTACCCATTAAGAAATATTAAGTACACATTTGAATAAAAGATTTACATTCCTCTATCTCCTCAGCTATTTCCTCCTGCCTGGTGCTCTTACCAAAGAATATAGCTACCCAACTCAGAAATGAATATATAGAGTCCTGTGCTTAAATGAACCAGTCAGCACACCAGAAGGGGTTGACTTAAATTCCAGCAATAGAGTATCACTCATTTTTCAACTCAAGCGTTCACCCTATTGCTAAAAACTTCAAGCCAGCTCTGTTCAGAGGACATGGCCTTCACATAGAGGAAACAAAGTTAACTGGGACTGGCACACTGCTCATCTTAGGTGCTGAATCTTTTTTAGGGTCCCAGTCTCTATTTCCTCTATCACCCAGGTTAAAAACCTACAATTAATTCTATGTACCCATTTCAGCTTCTGGTCATGCAGTACGATGTACAGCAGTATATTTTCCGGTTTCCATGGACGTGTACCTAGCTTGTTTCCTATAAGCCAGGCTTGACGTCCTAGGGTACCCAAGGCTAGCCCGAGCCTACCTGTTCTTTGACGTTGGAGAGGTCAAGGGTGTTGTTTAGGGCAGTTTTTGCAGCTTTGTAAGGTTCCCAAGCATCGGCTAGATTAACGGTGATGCCCATATAAATGCTGATTACCTGAGAGAGGAGACATCCACTCAGTACTTGCCCAGCACTGGCTTCCGGCAGGGAAAGGGGTGGGGAAAGGCAAAGTTGTGCGCAAAAGTGCCCTCTCTTTCCAGTTTTAACTCATGTTTGTGAAAACCTAGGGCTCTCCAAGTAAACAGACAAGTCTGCTTTTCATGGTAAAGTAAGTGAAATAACCTCACCCTTCCACACTGCTGAGTGTTAGATTTCTAGATGAAGGAAACGACAGAAGAGACAAGCAGAGACTAAGAAGAGAAAGCAGTCTCTTTTTCTTTTTTTAAGACAGGGTCTCTCTATGGCACCATCATGCAAGCTCAGTTTTCTTATTTTTATGCTCTTAAAAGTCACTGATGGGGATGGCAAGATGGCTCAGTGAGAAAAGGCATTTGCCACACAGGTCTGGTGATTTAAATTTGATCCCTTGAACTCTGGCTTTCGTGAGTGCCTCATTGCACCACACACACACACACACACACACACTTTTAAAGTCATTTAGGACTCTTGAGAGCTTTCAAACGGACCTATTGATGTCAACATTAAGTGATTTTTAATTTTTATTTTACATATATAGATGCTTTCCTATACTTATGTCTGTGTATCATTTGTGTGTCGGTGCCCACTGAGGCCACAAAAGGGTTTTAGATCTGAACTGCAGATATGGACAGTTGTGAGCTGTCATATGGGTGCCGGGAATCAAACTCAGGTCCTTTGGAAGAGCAGCCATGCTCTTAACCACTGAGTCATCGCGCCAGCCCCTGATTCATTATCTTTTAATCTTGCTTTTCAGAAAGTAAATTTTGTGTCATAATTCCCTTAAGAGCAGTTTTACCCATTTTCCACAGAGCCTGTGTGTAGCACTTTCATACTGCACAACTCTGGTTTTTGTTTTTAATTTATAATATGGTTCCCTTACACAAAAGCCATGCGGGTATGCATTTTTCTCAAACATTAAAACACATCTTTTTAATGCTTAGTTATAATCGCATTATAGTGAGAAAATATAGCTTATAAACCTTTTTACTTTGTTGAATTCTTTTATGATCTACTACATATTCAACTTTCATATATATTCTTCAAACACACATGTAACATTTATGAAACAATTTATGTTTGGAAGAGATACATAAAAAATTTCCATCGTGATTAGTTTTGTCAAATTTTCCCATGTGACTCCAAGAATCTTGTTTTATATATTTTGAGGGTGTTATTGGGTACATATAACTTCATAACTGTCAATCATCTCTGTGGATTATCCATTTTAAGCATTTTATATGATATCTCCTTATCTCTACTAATGATTTTCTTTAACATTCTCTATTGTCTGATAATTTCTCACAAGTTGTTTTTATTGGTATTGTTTTAAAAATCTCTTGGGTCACACATGTGTGGGAGGTGCACTTTCAGGTGGTATATTTCAGGATGCTGTGACCACAGCTCTATGGTCAAAATGATTCAGTTTAGCAACACAAGGCAAAACTACCAGAGTTTTCCTTTTGGTTGCTCAACTCCAAGCTCCTGAGTTCAAGTCACAGGTTGAGAGTAATCGTCATCTCTTACTTGTTCTCACACTGCCAGTGAACTGCAAGTGTCTTTTAACAGCCACTGTGACTTGGCAGTTGTGATTCAGTCGTGAGAAGTGGAACAAAACCTGGTAGCTGAGAACCTGGCCCAATTCACTGCATCACCGTGAAAACTCTTTGTCTGGGAACATTTCCTATGTAAGAGGTGTGTTCACAGTTTTATGTGAAATGAAGTTTACATGGTGTAAGCACACCCCTACAGTAACCTCAACCTTACTGGATCCACCACGGTCATCTTACAGGTGAAAGTGAAATTCCTATTCAAAAGCTGACAAGGTAGGAGAGCTATGCTAGCTTAAGTTCATAAAAGACCTTAAGTTCATATAGCTGACCTTCATTTATAAAACAGAAAGAATGAACTTATATTTATTCTATAAAGTCCTGGCTTATATTCTCAATAGCCAAATTAAGATACAAATATTACTGTGTTTGTGTAGAATTTTTTTTACTAACTGGTTAGTTCTTCATGTCATGATTCATACAATTCTTACTACACAGAATAATTCTGCTCCAGTGATTTTTTTTTTGTGTGTGTGTCCAATTTTTTATAGAATTTTTTGGCTTCTAGGTTAAAGGCCAAAAGAATGGGCTGGAAAGATTACTCGGGGTGAAAGTGCCTGCTAACAAGCTCAAGGACCCGAGTTCAATCCTTGGGGCCCACATGGCAGAAGGAAGTGACTCCCAAGTTCTCCTCTGACCTTTACACATGGAAACGTATACAATAAATAAAAGCAAAAAAAATTAAATGGCAAAAGAATAGAAGGGTTCTGCTTATTTCTGCTTAAAAGAATTTTTAATTAAAATTTTTCCATACAATATACTTTGATTATGTTCTCCCTTCCCCCAACTCCTCCCAGATCTCCCCCCTGCCCCACCCCCCAATCTGGCCTTGAAGTCACTAAGTGGCTGGGAATGAGCCTGAGCGCCTGATCCCCGCCTCTGTGTCCTAAGCCTTGGTTACTGTTGTATTCCATACTTGGCCCCGGGAAGTTAGCTCTGTGACAAATTTGCACAAGGGGGAGGAATACTTGCCCAATTATCTGGAAAGTACTTATCCACGATCTCTCTCATTTTTGCTTGGTGGGTGTGAAGAATGGAAGGTTCAAAATAGAGAATCACGTACAGCATGGCGGCTTGATTGGCCAGGGCAGTGCTTCGATGTTCTGGCAGCGGGTAGGCAGAGACCTGCAACACAACACCCCGAGAGGGCAGTACTGCCGACAGCCCGTACACATGCCTGAAGCCAACAGCAGTTTCGAGTCTCACCAACTTCCAGACCCTGGCCCCTGGAAGCAGCTGTGGAACTTTGTTCTTTGCTCTTATCTCGGGTCACAACATTCCTTCCCTTCAGGCCCTGACTCTACTGCAATTCTGTTTTCTCCTTACAAGAGTCTTAGCCCACACCCCCACCTCGTCGCCATTTGTCTTTCCTATCATACACAGACTGTCTCGGAACTGATGGACTGCAACTAAATAAAACTGTGATTTTTACCACTTTCTATTTGTTCATTAAGTCACGGAAATTTGACCTCCGCCATCATCCCAATGGAGGTTCTTAACTCAGCTCAACAACTGCCTTCTAGAACTCATGTAAGAATGGAACACTTGCCTGTGATTTTTTCTTTCAAGACAGGGTTTCTTTGTGTAGCTTTGGCACCTTTCCTGGAACTCACTTTGTAGACCAGGCTGGTCTCGAACTCACAAAGATCTGCCTGCCTGTCTCCTGAGTGCTGGAATTAAAGGCATGAGCCACCATTGCCTGGCCCTGCCTGGGATTTTTAATACTATCCTCTGCTGAGTTCTCCATGTCTGTGCTCCCCAGGCATCTACATTCTTACATATTAGGTAAGACTCGGGCTACACAGCACCTATCAGCTTGAGCTACCAAGAGCAGGGAGGGGAGAAATTATCACAAGGACACATGCAGCAAGGTCACATGGATCCTGCAGGCAAGGAAGTGGCCTGGCAGTGTGTGGGGAGCCAAGGAAGCCCTAAGCGACTGCATACTGCCGAGAGGGCACAGCCAGGTCAAGGACCCAGTGCCTCAGACCTACAGAAATGGCAAACCCCCTGAGGTGAGGCTGGGAGGACAGCCAAGCCTTCCTCTGGCTGGAGTGCAGCTCTTGGCAGCATATGCAAAATCTAGCAACCACAGCTTTCTTCTTAGCTTCTCTGAAGCTGCTCACCTACAGAGACTATCTAATCCAGTGGTTCTCAATCTTCCTGATGCTGTGACCCTTTAACACTGTTCCTCAGGTTGTGCTGACCCCCAACCATAACTTTATTTTGTTGCCATTCATAACTGTAGTTTTGCTACTGTTATGAATCATGATGTAAATATCTGTGTTTTCCAATGGTCTTAGGTGACCACTGTGAAAGGGTCATTTGACCCTCAGAGGGGTTATGACCCATAGACTGAGAACCACTGATCCAACCCCTCCATCCTGTACACAAACGTATTCAGGTTCTAAACTGTGTGTGGTAGTTGGTGTGGCTCAATCGGAGTATGCACAACCACCCCATCCCAGATTTTCTGTACATGTCTGTGCGTCTGTCCTTTGAAAGGGCCCGAGGCAGTAAAACAGAATGCCCCATGTCTTTCCCCAGATGTGTCTGCTCAGCTCTTTTCTCTCCAGATTGTTCTTCATATACCTGGTGGATGAGGCTGTCACCTAAACTTGAAACTTTGCAGAAACTGTTTTTCAGGCTTCTTTCCAAATACCAAGAACCAAGAGAATCTGATCTATCAGTCAGAACCAGGGATGGGGGAGGTCAGGACAGGGTGAGGTGACACACAGAACACACACAGCTTAACCCCTCCTTCCGTAAGGGGAGGAGAGTGGGAAGGGATGTGAGGAAACAGCACGGACTCTGATTCCATGCACATCTGAATTTAAATTGTGGTTTGGCTGTTGAAGGCATCCAAGTCTTAGCTTCCTCCATAGCAACATGGAGATAATGTCCACTCTGCAGGGTTGTCATGTGAAACAGAAAATGGACTGTGAACAAACCTCCACGAGGTTGATTTAGACTCAATTCTCAGCAAATAGCAACAAATACTATAAAGTCCTTGCATCTGTACATAGTGTGTGATTCCGAATGTTTTAAGAAAAGAACCCAAGAATCAAAAAGTTTTATCTACACTTAACATACTCAATATGAAAAAGGACTGGGTCACCAAAAAGAGCTGTCCCAGGGCAGGTCTACTCTGTGGCAATGACATCCTACCTTATAGCAATATACATGAACTCATGTTTTTCCCCAGAACAATGAAGTCCGATGGTAACTCCCTTCAGTAAAGGGGAAAGAGTTCCACAATCTGGAGAGAAGCCAGAGCACAGCAATGCCTTCTGTCTGTCTTATGGTGTGCACACTGGTGAGGAATGGGAGTTCCCTTTCAGATGCTGCAGGATCTTTCCAGGCCTGCTCAGGCTGCCAGCTCTGTCTGGACGGCTTCTGCTCCACTGTGTCAGCTGCTGAGATCCTGCCACACTGCTGCACGCTCCTACGGCATTCTTGTTTCCCCAAGCTAACACGCACACCTCTGGTGGGTGTCTTCCGTCCTAAGCGACAAGTCCACTCTGGGTGAGGACCAGAATCCCTGGCACCTAGCCCATGAATGAATGTATCATGCACTCTTAATAACTGTGTCTTGAACAGATGACTTAAAAGAATGCACCTTCTTTCCAACTGCTCATATCCCATCTTCTCCCTGAAACCTGATTCTCCCAAACTTCATAGCTTCCATTCCTTGACCCTGTAGCACCATTTAAAAGCTTTTACAAATAGTTTCTAGCTGCTGTTTTGATTCACTAGAGGGAAGAAAGAAAATAAATTCCACCTTTTAAATTATTCAGGCCTCCTGAATCCTACCTGGTTGTAAATGTCATCAGATCTCAGGCGTCCGATGACCATGCTGATGAAAGTCTCGTTGATAGGCACTCTCTGGAAATAGCTCTCGGGATAGTTGGGTGGTCTTTTGGCTCCTGGCTGGCTGGAATACCCTGTACTTCGTAGCAGCTTACAAATATCATCCATATTCGAATCAGCAGAGGAACGAGCAGCACTGAGTCAAGAGGACAAGAAAAGAACCAAAGAAATCACACATCAGAAACACCGAAGTCTAAAAGCCAAGGACTGCATCCCGAAATGACAGCGGCTCCATTAGAGCCCTACCGTTCAAAAGCACACATCTGAAAAGCCTGTCGAAGGGGAGGCACTGGTTCTCTGTAAAGGTCTACAGCCCATTTCCAAATCCTTGGAGCTGGATCTGTCTCATCATACTTTCCCAATATAAAAGCAAGCAATAGAGCATTTGGAATACACTGGAGAATACCACAGCAGGGTTTGAGTTGGTGTCTTAAGATCAATAGATGCTAATAATTAAGAGTAAAATTACTTTACAGAGATAAGATAAGTGAAGAAGACACAGCCACATCTGTTCTGGGTAGGTCTTGACTCCAAATGATTTCAGGTTCAGGTTTGACTACCAAATGAGTTATGTAGAGTATGTGTGTGTGTGCGTGCCTGGATTTCTTGAGATAGGGTCTCACTATGTAGCCCAGGCTAGCCTTAAACACTAGAAATTCTCTTGTCTCTGCCTCCCAAGTGCTGGGATCATAGGTGTGCAGTTTCTTGGATTTCAGAATTATGGAACATTTTCCATTTTACAAATGAAAAAAACTTTAAAAATTATGTTAATGTGGCTTTATATTACTTAGTTTTTATTGGCAAGCTGCAGAGACCTCATAAAAATATCTGGGATTTTTCATGCTGGAATACTGACCTCTGTAAGACATGTATTTATCTTCAATACCTTACACCCGATATCAGATCTCCTTCACCACTACTGAATTGCAACAGTGTCCCATTGGCAATGGAACTACATTCCAGGGATGCTATTGCCCAGGGGACAAAACTGAGTTTCCAAAGCTAAGGTCCATAAGCAAACATTTTCCTTTTCTTTGTCCTCTTATTATTTAGATTTTGTTTCCCTGGGCACTTTCACAAGTAAAGGCAAGTTCAAGTTTCACCTTCACACTCGATCTTCTCCAAAAGGCCCAGAGGTGACTCACATTTCATTTCTCCAACATGGACGTAAGACAGTGAATGGACACATGGATGTGAAGAAATGATCCGCAACAGTGAACAATCCCTCCAGAGATGATAAAGTTGAGAAGAAAAAGGCTAGACGAGCAGCTGGAGGTTAATTTACAGAGGAGGCAGAGTGCTAGCAGGTGCTACAGATGATGTAATGACCTGTCTCTCTTGGTCATTCCTGTGAATTCGACTCATCATATCTTTATCCTAAATTCATAATGGCCCCTGCTTACCAACTGTTTCTTCTGTGAGATGGCTTTTGACACTTAATTTGTATTCAGGGTTTTTGTGGGTTTTTTTTTCTGTCCCCCAAGACAGGGTTACTCTATGTAGCCCTCACTGTCTTGAAGACCAGACTGTCCTTGAACTCAGAGATATCATACTTGGCACTTAACACTGCTGGTTTTTTTATTTTTATTTTATTTTATTTTATTTTATTTTTTATTTATTTATTTTTTTTCCAAGATATGGTTTCTCTGTGTTGTTTTAGTGCCTGTCCTAGATCTTGCTCTATAGACCTGGCTGGCCTTGAACGCACATAGATCCGCCTGGCTTTCCCTCCTGAGTGTTGAGATTAAAGGCATGCACCACCACTGCCCGGCATTTTTTTTTAAGAGTTATTATTTATTTGTGTGTGTGTACATATGTCCACATGTATGTAGATGCTTGTAGGGGCCAAAAGAGGGCACTGGAGAGTGATAGGTGGTTGTGAGCTGCCTCATGTGGGTGCTGGGAAATCAACTCGGACCTTCTAGAAGTTTGCAAATACTCTGAACCGCTAAGCCACTTCTCCAGTCCCATGTATCTGTTTTTTGGACACATTTCTTCAAAAGACTGAAAACATGTATGCGAGGTGCTGAAATTAAAAAGAAAGTGGCTCCTCAGGACCCTACTTCCTGCAGCCACACATCTCTGCACAGACTCATGTAACACAAGGCCTCGGGGTTTCTGTGGCTATGCATGTATGGGGGAGAATCCACCTCTCAACCTGATCCAGAATGATAACTTTTTGGTCATCCACATGAGAATGACAACAGAAAGCGCCTTCATTTCTTTACGGCTGCCAAGGCGTCGTGTTTGAAAACTAAAAAAGCAAACCTCAAAAGTAAAACATTAAAGAATTTCAAAATTGCTTAAAATTTATCCTCAAGTGAAAATGTTCAGAGTTTAGATTCCTGCTTTACGACAAATACATTATCATCATACCTCCACACTGCTAAGTCTTGAGATACAGCATTGTATATTTTATATAGTTTTTACAGAATGTAATTTGTTAATTATATTACACAAAAGAGTAATGGCCATATTCAGTGTGTTCAGAAGATGCATGTACTCTAGCATTCTTCATCACAGGCCACTGTTCCCAATAGTACAGGAGCACACAGTGCACGTCATCAACAGCGACGTTTTGGGGTGTGCAGGTTAGGCCAACAAAACTGTTCCCAACAGTACAGGAGCACACAGTGCACGTCATCAGCAGCGGCGTTTTGGGGTGTGCAGGTTAGGCCAGGAATACCTGTATCGATAGTAAGAAACCAGCATTCTCTCTCTGACTTCTCCTTCAATCTTCTGGTCGATGACAAGAAGCATAACTCCATATAAGTACAGGGCTTCACACTGTGAGGAAAAAGGACAATGGCCAAATTCACAAGACTACCTGTCTGCAGGGAGTCAAGCTGACAACGGTACAAAGGATCACTCTGGTCACATTCCTCCTAAAAGACGTATTTATATTTCAAAGTAAATGTATGGCTTTCTGCAAAGGGCTCTCAATTGCTGTGCAGAATAGGTTTTACAAATTGACTCAAAATAAATTTTAATTCCTAGTGATTATTTTGCTTGTGATACCAAAATGAAATCTCAATTCTATGAATAAGGATGACCTTGAAATAATCTTTCTGTCTTTACCTCCCAAGTGCTGGGGTTAGACATGATCACTACACTGGCTTAACAGACACTTCTTTAATGGTCACCATGCACTAAGTACCAGCTCCATCTTGGATACAAAAAGAAGATGGACCCCCCCCCCCATGGTTTCTCTGCATAGCCCTGGCTGTTCGGGAACTTTCTCTATAGACCAGGCTGGCCTTGAACTCAGAGATCGGTCTGCCTCTGCCTCCTGAGTGCTAGGATTAAAGGTTTGCATCACTACTGCCTGGCTGAAGATATCCCCGTCCCCTAGGAACTGAGGACCAAACCCAGGGCCTTATGCTTGCTCTACCACTGAGCTAAATCCCCAACCCTAAAGGAGGACTTCTTATACGAAGGAAGCTCATAACCTAACATGATCTTTTCTACCATTAGTAATTTCGTTCAACACTCACACATTCTAAACTCAAAAGATAATCATTAGGCTATCTTCTTTTCTTTGAAAAATGGGATTCTGAATATACTGATGCTGTTTCGTATTATTATTATTGAGACAGAGTCTCTCTATTATGTAGCTCTGGCTGTCCTTGAACTTGCTGTGTAGACTAGGCTAACCTTAACTCAGAGATCCAATTGCATTTGACTCACAAGTGCTGGGATTAAAGTCATGTGCCACCACACCCAGCTGTTTTATATTCTTGAATATGCACTTAACAATTACTATTACTTACTAGAAGTTGTTTTCCATCCTCATTGAGAAGCACAGTTTCTAAGGTTTGTTGAATATAAACTCCTTCATTGAGATCATCGAGGTATCTAGAAGCAAAATGCAAGGGCAAGGTATTAGTGTAAACAGGAGATGAAGCATCTTTGGGAGGAAAGACTTCAAAGACAAGGCAGGACACCAGGCATTCTGGCTTTAGTTCCTCTGTAGTCTTTGCTGTGCTTATGAACCTTAGTGTCCTATGAGCTGTAACTCATGGTGATTTGGGGCCACAGGTTAACACTTCTGGCTGTTCAAAAAATCACAGGAATATTCCCTACTCTTGAATTACAAAACAGCAGGATCTCAGAAGCAATGCCATAGGTCAATGAATTGGTAAACATATAAATATATGTATGCATATATATCATTTGGTAAACTCTTAAGAACTACTAATAGGAGCTGGGCCTGGCGGAACAGGCTTGTCATCCCACCTACTCCAGAGGCAGAGGCAGGAGGATTGTAAATTCAACACCAGTCTGGGCAACACAGAGAAAGCCTGTCTCAAAACAATAAATGTTACTTTGCAAATTAACTTTACATCTAAAGCCTTAGAACAGGATCACCGAAAAGCTGAAAACTCAATGACAGTGTAAAAAGGTTTATTATGACCTGTCATAGGAAACTGCAGTGATGCATGGCATGGATGAGTTAACTCTGAGAAAGGCATGCATGTTCTGCTGGCTCCCTTCTTCTCTGCTCTTCTACCAGAGTAAGCTGTTACAAAATTCACCAATACCTGTTTAAGTCTACGATGTATTTATGGACACTTTGAAAGGCTAAATAAAATCTGGTCACGATTTCTATGTTGTTTTCTCGAAATTCTTCATCTAAATCCTGTAGCTCAGGCTTGGCTTCCAGTTTGCTTTCCCAGAACTCTGGACCCTAAGAAGGAAGACACACTTGTCAGTAAAGCCCTAGCTGTTGGAAACAGTTCCAGGAGGCCTTAAAACTGTGCTGGAAGGTTCTTATACACCAAAATTAAAACAGAGCAACAGAGGGGAAGACGCTCACCCAAGCCTAGAATCAAAATGCCTCTGGGTGAATCTCAACTAAGATTAGCACACTTTTAAATGTATTTCAGGGCAAAAGAAATGTGAGCGGTTGTTTTAATTGGTCTATACTGTGTTAGGACTTTCCACACAGTACCCTTCCTTCCATTATTTGCAAATTAGGAGTTGATGTTAACTTTGTTTGAAAAGCTGTCCTTTCAACACTCCATAATTACTTAACCACTTTCAGCCTCATGGCTCCCAGAGAATGGCTGCTTTTGTAGAAAGGTCAGGAATACCAAGGCCACGGGAAAAGCACCTTAAAGTAGCTGAAGTCAAATATGATGTCTCCGTATCTCTGCTGGTCAGCCCGGTCTTTCAGCCGGAATACAGCAGGGATAAACTCAGACAGCCGCAGCACCTCAGCAATGATGGCATTGCCGCAGGAGACGATCCTCAGGATCGCCTGACCACAGAGGTTATTCTCAGCCAGGAAGTCCAACATCGTCAGGGTGACCCGCTATTCCACACCAGGATGGTGGGAATGATGAATTGGCCTCAGAGCTGGGGTGCGTGGATCACAAAGTGACGCCAGGACTGTAGACCAAATGGCTGCTCCATTCAAGAACCTGTGTTGAAAAAAGAGACGCTAACAATTTTTTAAAGAAATGTGTGTGCATGCTTTTGAAATACATGTACGACTCAGGAAAACTATGTCAATGAGCTCTGGTATGAGGAAAAGGTATTCATTCCCCAATATTCAGGGAGAGAGGAATGTTGGTGCTCAGGTCACTGACTTCTTTTTTCCCTTTCATTTAGTTTGGGACTCCAGCCTGTGGAATGACTTCACCCATACTCAGGGAAAGTCTTCTCTTCCTAGTGAACCCCTCTGAAAATACCCCTAAAGGCAGACCCACAGATGTGTCTCCTGGGTGATTCCAAAGCCAGTTAAGTTGAAAATAAAGATTAGCCACCACAAGGACCTTTCTTTGCTAGAACCACACAACTGGCTTCTTTCTCAGCCCTTTGCTCATGTCTCATGAAAAAAGATGGATAGACTGTAGCTAGAGTTTTCCTGTTTGGCCCACAATCAGGACAAATCTCTCTCACCTGCCAGTCCCACAGCCGCTCAGACCCAACCAAGTAAACACAGAGACTTATATTGCTTACAAACTGTATGGCCGTGGCAGGCTTCTTGCTAACTGTTCTTATATCTTAAATTAATCCATTTCTGTAAATCTATACCTTGCCACATGGCTCATGGCTTACCGGCATCTTTACATGCTGCTTGTCCTGGTGGTGGCTGGCAGAGACTCCCTCCGCCTTCCTGTTCTTTTTAATTCTCTCTGTTAGTCCCGCCTATACTTCCTGCCTAGCCACTGGCCAATCAGTGTTTTTATTAGCAACACATTTGCCATACAGAACATTCCCACAGCAATAGAGGGTATAGCTCATTACTGAGTCAGAGTCAGGGCTACTGATGCTCACATCTCATGAAAAAAGATAGAGGGTATAGCTCATTTTTGAGCCAGAGTCAGGGCTACTGGACATGTGTAACCCAGTGTAACCTAACTGCACAAACACACCCTACTATTTGATATTTCCACAAATAACTGCAAACGCTACAAGTCAGAGACACATCCCTGAATATCATTTGGAGGCATTTATCCAATGGGCCTACATGTATAAACATCTCCAAGATTCCTTTTAAATTTCAGGGGCTGAAGAGGCACTCCACAGTGCTTGCTATTCTCACAGAGTTCCCAGCACCTACATGGAGGCTCACCACCACTGCAACTCCAGCTCCAGGGGATCTAATGCCCTCTTCCGGCTTCCATTGGAAGTGCCACCCCAATATGCAAAAATGGGCACACACATGCATAAATAAACAATAAAATAAAAACTGAGAGACCAGTTTCAATAAACTTGGGAAGATGATTTATCAATACTAGACCAAATTGGTCTAAAAATACATAATTTAGCTGCAAGTATCCAGTGCTGTAAGCAGAATTAACTACTCATTTCTCTTTTATTACAGTACACTAAGGATGATTTGTGGTGATATATTGTGTACCCTAATAAAATATGCCTGAAGATCAGAGGACAAAACAAGCCACTAGAGTAAACATAGAGGCCAGGCAGTGGTGGTACACACCTTTAATCCTAGCACTCAGGAGGCAGAGATCCATCTGGATCTCTGTGAGTTCAAAGCCACCCTGGACTACATGAGATTGATTCAGTCTAGAAGAGAAACAGAGCCAGGCAGTGGTACACACCTTTAATCCCAGCACTAAGAGGGAAGTGATATGGTGGGCAGAGAAAGGTGTATAAGGTGTGAGGAGTCAGGAACTGAAGGCTTTTCAGGCTGAGGAGTCCTAGAGGTAAGGCTTGTTCCTTTGTCTCTCTGATCTTTCAGCATTTACCCCAATATCTGGCTCCGGGTTTTTTTTTTTTAAATTAATAGACCATTTAGCAATTCCTGTTACAATGATTGCTCACCCAGCATACTAACTATTGCAGTTGTGGTTAACTCTTCTGAAAGTCCTTGAAGGCAAAGACCCATCTTCTTACTCAACCACTCTATTCTGAGTACCTCTTTGCCATGTTGGAGATGAAGATGCTTAAGCAACCCATCATCCAGTGCAGTGACTCACAAGCTGAGCCTGGCTGAGTAACCTGGTTACCTAGAACCTTCGCGCTTCTGCCACATAGGGTGGAGGCAGACCTAAGCATCTTTTTTTATAAGTCCTCAAGATGACTTTGGTGTGAAGCTGGAAACATTGAAGAGCAGAGGATGAATGGTCTTGAGGAAAACTGCAGTATATATACATCCTGCAGTACATATACAGGACGTTAACAAAGTTAATCTCTGCATGGAAAGTGAACCAGTATGGAGACTGTAAGAAATGGCCTCTGTCCCTATGGGCAGCCTGCAGTAAGCTGTGCAGAAAGTCCTGGACAGAAGAAGCTGTACAAGAGATGAAGTGCTTGAGAATGTGGCCAGGATAAATAGGGGGAACACCCGTTCACCTGTCAGTCGGGGCCCTTCACTGAGCACTGCTGGGACAGTGTTCTGATGTTGGGTGACGCTTAGCAGGTAGATGTTCTAGGACTTTAGAGTCTGAGGAAGTCACCCAGAAGCTATAAGAAAGACTTATTTTAGAATATAACAATTAAAACCTTTTGGTCCAGGCTGGAGGGATGGCTCAGAGGTTAAGAGCACTGACTGCTCTTCCAGAGGTCTGGAGTTCAATTCCCAGCACCCACATGGGGGCTCACAACCATCTGTAATAAGATCTGGTACCCTCTTCTGTATACATAATAAATAAATAAATCTTCAAAAAACAAAACCTTTTGGTCCAAGAAATAGTTGATTCTGGGAGCTGTAACAGCTTCCTTAAGACTATGAGCTAACTAGTTTAGGCAGGGCTGGGGTAGGGGCAATGGCAAGACCCTAAGAGATTGTGGTGTGAAAGGACAGAAAGAACCAAAATTCTTGATATTACTGATCTGCAGATTCAATTATGGAACTACCTACTTCTATAATGCTTGCTCAGTGAATTGCTTTTATGGCTTACCCACGGTTAATTGAGTGCATTCATTCAGTAAACATTTGCCCAGTGTTTGCTATATCCCAAGCACTGTTTTAGGATGAAGACACAGTAGAGAATAACCCTGAGCTCCAGTTATCATGATGTCTATATACCACTGAGATCAGGAGATACAAAATAACTAATACATACAGGCTGGATAAGTAGTGTAGAGAAATCCTGATTAAAAGATGGAATGCATGCTGAATTATATAGAGTATAATCATCTTCCAATAAGATGATATCTGAGCAAGAGCAAAAGGAGGAGAGGGAACAAGCAGTAAGGATATGTGGGAAATGTTACCAGCTTCTAGATGCTTCCCAATGACCTCTGCCCCCATTACTCACGCCCTAGATAGACTCCTTTCCTTGAGTTTGGGATGACTTTTGCAATCTCTCCCAGAACAGACATGAAAGCAGTCACAGCTATCATTTCTGAGGTTAGATTACAAAAAGACTGAGTTCTGGTTTGGGTTCTCTCTCTAGCTTGCTAGTTCTGGGGAAGCAAGAGGTCACTGTGTGTGTGAGAGTCCTGTGTAAAGGCCCTTGAGACAAAGCACTGAGCCCTGCCATCAGTTCCACGTGTGAGCTTGAAAGCGAAGTCTCCTCATTTGCAGTTATGCCTTCAGATAAGTTGATAGGCCCTGATACACCTTGACTGTAACCATCTAAGGGCCCCTGAGCCACAAGCACTTATGTAAGCTCTATCTCCAATTCTTGACAATATACACTTGAGATTATATGTGTGTATATATACATGTATATGCATATACGTGAGTGTGTGTGTATACATATACATGTATATACATACATGTGTGTGTCTTAAGCTACTAGGCTGTGGAGAAGTTAGTTCCATATCAATAGATAATGATCAGATCCTGGAGAAAGGCATTCTATACATAGCTTATAAATAAGTACAGAGGTCCCCAGGGCAGACATGGGCCAGGTGTACTTGTGGTTTGAAGAAGAGTGGTCCCTGTAAGCTCATAGATTCAAATGCTTGGTCCCCAAGTGGTGGAACTGTTTGGGAAAGA
>CABHPQ010154887.1:0-29829 GCA_902168405.1 Peromyscus aztecus
CCAGAGGGGATAGAGGACACCATGAAAACAAGGCCTTTTAAGTCAACTGAGCAAATGTCTTATGAACTCACAGAGACTGAAGCAGCAAGCTCGGGCCCTGAACACAAGCCAGTACCAGGTTCTCTATGAATATGTTACAGCTTTCAGTTTAGTGTTTTTATGGGAGTGCTTATTCCGGAGTGTGAGAATGAGTGGGTCTCTGGTTCTTGTCCCTTCTCTTGGGCGCTTTTCCTTCTGTTGGTTTGCCTTGTCCAACTTTGATGTGATGGTTTTTGTTTGATCTTATTTTATTTTGTTATGTTTTGTTGTTATCTCTTAGAAGCCTGTTCCTTTTTAATGAGAGACAAAAAAGGAATGGATGTTGATGAGATGGGAAGTGGGGAGGAATTTGGATGAGTAGAGGGCAGGGAAACTGTAATCAGGATATATTGTACGAGCAAAGAATCTATTTTCAATAAAAGAGGAAAATTATATTTTAATGTAAATGATATTTTTGTTCTATAATTAGATTTTATTTTGCATTTTGTATTGTGCTGATCTATAAATAAGAGCCAACTTCATGGACCACATATATAATAATCAATTAATTATATCTGAACTTTGTTTCTGACTAAATTATCAGATCACTGACAGATTTCTAAATGCAATATAATGATCAAACACTGTCACCATTGGTATTTAACTTCCAGTAATAAATAATGATAGCATTACATATTTTAATTATTTTCATTAGGGATGTGAATTTATCAAAAACGGTTTTGTTGATTAATAAATTTGTAAATAAGCCAGGATGGAGCATAATTTATCAATAGTTTGTGAGCTTGATTGGCAATATTTACATGCCTATCTCTATGTTATACTAGCCTCTGTTCAATTTCTGGGCCAGACCCCGCAAATGATATAGATTTGAGTATGTTGGTAGGGATAAGAGCCTCGTTCTCCAGGGGATGTCCAAGAGGAATTGCAGACCAACGAGAAGTGATAAATTACACTGGAAATAATGAGGGGTGTGTGGGGGAGACTGATCTATAAGCTGGAGGCAGATCCTTGAGTTTAAAAAAAGCGATTTTGTTTAAAAACAACAACAACAAACTTAAAATTGTTAAGAACGTGTTATTTTTGTTAACAACAACAAAACTACAAAGGAAATTTAGAATCTCAAAGAAATTGTTCTGCTCTATTGGAACGTAATGCATTGAATTAAAGCACAGTGTTATTCAGAGCAGCTAATGGAATAAGAAGACAGAACTACTTTTGAGATTTAAATGTAGAAAAAAACACACAAGCACATTCCTCTCCCACTCTGGGCTTCTTAAGAACAATGAAGACAAAATGTCACATATGTGTATCTGGGATTTTCCTTACCCACTCAACCACTGATGGACCCAAATTGTGTACTTAGCTTAGTTTATGTGAATTGTACTGCAAACAAATAAACAAACAAACAAAGGAATGCTGGCATCTTTTCAGTATATTTAACAAACTGATTATATTTTTTGAATATATAGCCAAAAGTAAAATTAATAGATTATGTGGTGGTTCTAATTTTAATAACGACTAACCATAAGGACTACATGAATTTATGTTCTCATCAATATTATTATCAGTGTCCCCTGACTCCATATTTCTAATAAAACTTATTATCTTTTTATTTGCAAAATCCATTCAACATGTCATAACTAATTGTGACTTTGCTTTGTATTTTACTAATGATGTTGATCCATATGCTGTCTCCAATTTATGGACACTATCCAACTGTTTCCTTAAAGTGATAACATGGCCTCAGAAAAAGGAGTAAGAAATTTTAGCTGTTAAAACGTTTCAAGGAACTATATATTATCATCCTTTGAGGATGCTCAGTTCCATGATGGTGTAAAAATCTCTGTAGCAAGTGGTGAAATGACAGATCACAGATAAGTAAGCTCTAATTCCTGGAACTTATGAATGTGTTGGTTTCATAGTAAAAAGAATTAATGAGGTAGATATAATCAGGGTTACTAATTAGCTGACTTCAAAATCAGATTTTCCTGATTGTATGATTGGTAATAAAATAACTGCAAGGGTCCATAAATGCAGGGGAATTGGTATTTGAGTGGCATGATGTGATAAAGGCTCAACCTGACATTGCTAACTTATAGACAAATGGAGGTATCAGCCAAGATATCTGGACAGGATCAAAAAGCTGGATACAACCAAGTCACAGCTTATCCTAGAGGGTCCTGAATAGTCACAGTCTTCTGACTCCATAGTTGACCCATTGGGGACTTTTGATCTTCAGAATCATAAAATAATAAATGTATTTGTTATAGGAATGATTAAAATGGATACGCTCTCTATTGCAATCAATACAAGCATTGTCTCTGTTTGCTGGGAGCTTACAAATCAATGCAAATACCACTTTGGACTTGAATATATCATGAATGAATATGTAGAAAGGCAGTTTTACTCAACTCTCATGAGACTCTTCATACAATATTTGACCAGATTAAGCTGCTTACCTCAAATTGAAGTTCATGAGTCAAGTAGAAAAGTAAGAAAAATGACAAATATTTAACATTATTTAAAATCTTTTAATTACCTAAGGAGTAAGGAGATTTATAACTATTGTCATTGCTTCATAATTTTAATAGAAAGAAGTGCTGTGTTTTTATAAAAATAAAATGTCCTGCTACCTTCCAGCCAGAAGGAGTTTCTTCCCAAGAAACTGCAGTTGCTAAGAACCTTTTCAGATAACTTGACAAACATAACATTGTCATCGCTAATTTAATGCCATCCTTGTCTATTAAAAATCATAGTATTTTCTCTTAGATTTTTTTTAATCCAAGTAAATATGCTAATATTTATATCTAAATATTGTTAGTAAATATCTAATGCTGCAAAATTGAGTGATTTATTTTGAAGACTGTATATATTCTTGAAACACGGAAAAGTATCAATCAAAAGAAAACCATGCAAGGTCCTCCCCACCCAGTTGCCATTATCACCAAAGACTGGGCTTTAAAATGACATTAAATACATTAGCTTCTCTTTTTCTTCATTCAGACATCATGTCTACTGTCACCAGCATGCACTACTAGCTGGTTCTCATTCCACTTGTGAACTCCTATGGCATCTGTCATGTTACATGGGAATGGAATTTAGTGTGTGTCATAAGGACATGACACAGATATAATACACGGAGTGTTTGTAAGGGTGCTGCTTGTCTTAAAAAAAAACTGACTATTGGTTGTTTCAAAATTTCTTTCTTATGGAGTAAAATACATTTATATTCCTCTCTCTATTAGGTGGATATTTTCATATCCGTGAATCAGTATGCACATAGACTTGTAAGGAAATGAAGAATTTACCAACTTGCCATGAGATTTAGAGCAAACAATTACTTTCCTAATGAAATATAGTTTAAAAGTTTGAAATTCACCATGTAAGAAACTTCAAGTGGTCTAGGTAAAGAAAACCTTAATTGTATTTTTACAATTTTTCACAGAGGTTGGGAATTCAAGAGCATTAGTGAGCTATCACCTGACTTGATAATTACATTGAGTGTTTGAACCACTTGCCACCCCATCATGTTCTTACCATGTTTTTGATAACAATAAGACTTACAAAAATGACTCATGTTTCCATTCCATTTTGTCTAGTCAGAGCCATATTGAATTGAATTATAGACAGTCACATGGGGTCACGATAGATGAGCTATCATGACCAATGCTAAGAAAACCTACTAGAAAGGAAAGGCAGGCTCTAGATAACCATTGTAATAAACATTATAAGATACTAAATGTAAATTTCTAAAAAGATATTTAAAGTCTCAGAGCTCGAGGTTTAAAAAACACACAGA
The DNA here is from genome assembly GCA_902168405.1 of Peromyscus aztecus. Lineage (NCBI taxonomy): Eukaryota > Metazoa > Chordata > Mammalia > Rodentia > Cricetidae > Peromyscus > Peromyscus aztecus. Next base: position 3,839 of record CABHPQ010154887.1, read on the forward strand.
GCACAGATAGGTCACGTCCCCTTCAGCAGCAATTCCTTTCCTGTGCCAAGAGAATGTGTGGCTTGATTTCATCTTTTAACGTTACCTTAGTGTTAAACAGGCTTTTATCATTAACTTTTATATAAGAAACAAAAGATGAAAATAAAAGAGCTAAATTTCATTTGGGGATATTTCTGAAAGGTTTTCAACCAGCAAAAGATAATTCAAGTTCAAAGTCAGAAAGAAAAATATAATAATCAAGTAACTGGCAGTTATCCACAGGAAAAGATTATTCATGAGCCAACAGGACTGGAACACTGAGAGGAGATGGAAGCTGTGGGTGGAAACTCACTGTCTACATTAAATAAAGTGGGTTTTGGCAGGGTTTTAGACTTGATGTTGAACTTTCTGTCTGCTCACTTTTGTCTTTCCAGACAGCCAGTTTCACTGAGAGCAATGACATGAGGGTGGGATGGGGAATTCAGTTACAGCAATCCCCTTTTTGCTTGCCAGCTCCCAAAGGAGGTCCTCAGTGGCACAGCTGACTTTCATCACAGCCACGGAAAAAAAAAAAAAAAAAAAAAAAAAAAAAAAAAAGGACTCCGAAAGTGGTCTGACCCTGGGGACATATTCCCCAGAGAATCAAAACGCTTCTCCATGGACAGTGCTACTTTGCCCTGAATATTTTGAGTTGATGCCTTTAAGCTTTGTACTTTTAAATTCATACTTCTAAAATTATATTTTAAAAAATTGATGTGTAGTCCCTTTAACACCAAGATGATGCTGGACATAATGCTATTCATACATGGGTATTTGTTAATTTGTTATTGGTTTGTATTTAATTATTATAGCTGAACATACTAGGAAATAGTTGATTGGGAAACAGTAGTCTTGAGGACTGGAAAACAAGGAGGTGGCCCACAGAACAACTGCTGTCATTTGTACTGAGGTAGTGATGTTTCCTTTAACATTCAGTGAAAATTCTCAGCATGGAAATTAGCACAGTCAATGCTTATGTGATCTGAGATCCTACATTATCATTTAGTCAGCTAGAAACATCGCACATGTCAATTTCCAACTTCTGAAATGGAATTTGTTCTGACACTTGTGTAATATGTATGTTTGACATCTTAAAATATGGATTTCTGGAGTAAAACACCCTAAAAGAACACTCCGTTAAGTACTCTTTGCCTAATGTCATGTCATGTTGCCGCATTTCATTTGGAAACTACCATCTCAAAGGAATTCATAGCAAGAGGATATAAGTAAAGAGAAAAACAACGCAAGCTTTAAGAGAAAGACTAAGGCAGAAATTATGATGGAATTCTGAGCCTAGGAATATAAAAGTCATTATAATTTTTCATATCCAACATGATTTTCCCCAATATTCCCAAACCAAATGATACACATGATTTCTACCAACTCCAAAAGGTACCATCACATTTATCTATGCCTCCCCCAAGCTATTGTGTTCCATGTTAAATAAACAATGTGCTTAGTGACTGGGGCTGACGAAGAGTGATCAGGACTGTCTCAAGCCACTCACATAAAATGGGAGGATTCAGAAACCAAATATTGCTGGGTTTCCTAACTCCTCTCCTAGGAATGGATATGGAAGCTAATCTGTTTTCCCTCTGAAGCCTCTACGCATCATCTGGACCATTTTATTTATTTATCAAGCCACTGGATTTAAATCTGACAAAGTGCCAAATGTTATTTGTCTGGCACAATGATTATGACAAATTGCAATGTAGAACCAAACTTTCTCTCTTCCTCTCTCTCTCTCTCTCTCTCTCTCTCTCTCTCTATATATATATATATATATATATATATATATATATGTGTGTGTGTGTGTGTGTGTGTGTGTGTAGATAGATAGATAGATGATAGCTAGCTAGCTAGCTAGATAGATAGATAGATAGATAGATAGATGCTTGAGATTGGCCAGTAGAGTGGCCCTGGATACCACCTGGACAGGAGAGTTCAGATTCAACAGTAATAAGGTAATAATAGATACAGAATAGCTTCCATGTTCAGGTGACATGTAATTTCTGCTCACATTTTATTCACCAAAGAAAGTGCTGTGACTAGGCTTAATCATAAATAAGACATCCCGAAGGAGAAAGCTGAGCACTGACTGAAAATATTACTTGTATCTACCAGAGTTTGTCTTTTGAATCACCAGTTATTCTGATATCTCTTTCCCATAGAAGAACATTCTCAGCACCACTTCAAAGTGACAGAAGGGTGGGACTTAAAAGTCAGGACCTCTGATACTCGCTGTATCTTCAAGTCTGAGTCTTATAAGCTTAGCCTTATCTGGCAAACAGGGCTTGGGAATGAGCTGAAATGTAACCTATCTAACCAGCTGCACATACACAGATGATGTGCAATGGTGAGAAAGGATAGCAGTGGACACTCTCATCCCAAAAGGGAAAGAAAGGGGGATTGCCTGCTGACTATGAGTCACAGCCTTCCAAAGCCCCGCTGGGAAGAAATTATGAGGTTTTCTACCCCACAGCCGTGGAATGCTCCTTAGTTATACCCTAACTCTCTGCCTTGGAAAGAACTCATTTGTTGTTCTAACCTCTGGAAAAAACACTTCTTTTCAATATACTTTTTTGCCACATCTTAAATGGGTAGAGGGAAATATTCAGTGTTGTTCTCTTAACCCATTTCCTGCTGACAAATGGTTGAATATGGAAAGATCACTTAATGTCTAAAAGAACAGGCTGCTGACTCTTTGGGAAGTACTGTTCTCTCAATTTTTTTTCTGTAAAATTATTATCTGATTATAGTTGGAGCCTTAAGCTAATAAATAAATTGGGAATATTTGTAAGACAGTACTCTAAACTACTAGTTTCTAGCAGCATTCATATTCTTCTGTGATTCTACTCTCTCTTCATGATTTTAGGTTGTTTGAGACACTGCATGTAATGAGTCATTTGTTTAAACTAGTCTGAGTGGAGTTATTGATTTTATACCTCTAATTTGCTCCATGCTCAGAGGCAATTTAAAGGTTTTAGCTGATTTTTGTCTCACAAAGTGTTGCTTAATCTTACTTTTTGTTGTTTGGATTGAAAATGTAATTCTTGGGCCCATTCTGTTTCTTTTGTCTTTTGTTTTGAAAACCCTCTAGTTCTTCCCTGAGTTCATATGTTTCATTGAATTTATTGCAAAACTATCTAGTGGCAACTAATACACACAACCGATACTTGGCTTGCCCACATGTTCGCCTGCAGCTGAAAGTTCATGGGAACATGTGCTATGTGTAATTGGGTTTTAGTAAATGTCTCATGTTTTAAAGCAGTTTTCGCCTTTTCCATTTTTAGTATCAGTTTTCTCATGAATCACCAGCTATCAGAGCCCTAACACAGCATATTTTAATTAATAAGGGAAACAACAAACTTTAGCTTACTGTTTGTACTGATCAGGATAGTCAATGTTTAAAGCCACAGGGGGCACAAGTAACTTACACCTCTCTACACTAACAGTGTACAATAATAACTTGAAGTTTACAAAAAGCATTCATTGTATCATTGAAAAGGAAATGAAACAGTTCATTGGATGGACTTAGAATGTAGAATAGTTGAAGATTCACAAAGAGAGAAGCACACTGTGTTTGTCTTTCTGGGTCCTGGTTATCTCACTCTAGATGGCTGTCTCCAGATCCATCCATTTATTTAAGAATTTCACAATGTGATTTTATTAATAGACAAATAATTTTCATCCTTATATGTCCTAGATAATAACCCCTGTCATAACTGTAGCTAGTAAAGATTTCCCCATTCTATAGTCTACCTCTTCACTTGAGTGGTAGTGTTCTTTGCTGTAAAGAAACCTTTTTTTAAATGAGATCCCATTGATGAATATTTTGGTCTTAAGACCTGCATTGATGGGGTCCTGGTCAGAAAGTTTCACCCCTACTAGTTTGCTTTCATACTTCTAGAAGGTACTATGCATGCCACCATAGAAGAAAAGTAATCATCAGTCTTATCCACATTCAAACCTCACAAACTACAGTAATGGCTGTCTTGACAAGATAAGTCCACTGGTGCAATAGTGACATAGATACCCCACAATACCTCTAATATCGAATGGCGCAGAACATACATTGTTATTCCAAAAGGAGGGAAAGAGAGCATAGTAAGATAATACTGGACCAAAGCAAGACTGACAGTCAAGGTGGCAAACTCCAAGCTCTGCATCTCCAGGTCTGACATCAAAACTCTCTCCCAATATCCAACTCTTTTCAGCTTTGTTGACGGCAGTGCCCATTTCTTCTCTTGGGCTGTGTCTTCATTGGGGTTTTTATTGCTGTGTAGAGACGCCATGACAAAGGCAACTGTTACAAAGAAAACATTTAATGGGGTGGCTCACTTACAGTTTCAGAGGTTCAGTTCATTATTATCATGATGGGGAGCACGTCAGTGTGCAGGCAGACATGGTGGTGGCGGAGAGTCCTACATCTTGCAGGCAACAGAAAGTCACCTGACACACCTGGCAGTACACTGAACATAGAAAGCCTTAAAGCCCGCCTCCACAGCAGCACACTTCCTCCAAGGCCACACTTCCTAAGAGTGTAATTACCTATGAGATTATGGGGGCCAGTTACATTCAGACTTCCACAGACTGGTTCCACACCCAGTCTGCAATTTTCCCAGGCAGGTATCCCACACCTCTGGCATCTCTAACATCTTGGGGTCTCCAACACAATCCAGGTTTCACCTTTATACTTTCACACTATGGTCTCTCTAGACCTCCATACAGGGATGTCCTCGACATATGCTTGGTCTCAGCAGCCTTCCTTAGCCAAGGAACAAGATTCCACAATACCTTTCCTATATCCTTGACTCTACAGCCAAAAATCACATGGCTGAAGCTGCCAAGTTCTGCTGCTTGATGGGGCTGGAACCTAACCCCCTTATTCAATTACATTTGCATTAGCTCTCTGCTGTTGACAGTTTTTTTCACTACTTAAACTTTTTTTAAAATTCCTTTTCAGAAGTTGGAAGCTTAGTTGTGAGTTTTGCTCCGAAGTCATCACTCCCTTTATTCCATTTAGCACCAAGCTTTTCTTTTTTAGAATTTTTTTATTCATTTTACATACCAACCACAGATTCCCCCTCTCTTCCCTCCTCCCGCCCCCTAAGCCATTCCCCAACCCACTCCCCATTCCCTCCTCTGACAAGGTAAGGCCTCCCATGGGAAGTCAGCAGAGTTTGGTACATTCAGTTGAGGCAGGTCCAAGTCCCTCCCCCTCCACCAAAGTTGTGCAAGGTGTCTCACCAAAAAGCCAGCTCATACACCAGGGATGGATCCTGATCCTACTGCTAGGGGGCCCCTTAAGCAAATCAAGCTACATAACTGTCTTGATTATGCAGAGGGCATAGTCCAATCCCATGGAGGACCCACAGCTGTTGGTCTAAAGTTCATATTAAAGAAAACATTTAATTGGGAATGTGTTTACAATTTCAGAGGTTTATTCTATTATCATCTTGCCAGGAAACATGGTGGCAAGTAGACATGATACTAGAGAAATAGTTGAGGGCTACATCCTGATTTGCAGGCAGAGGGAGGGGGGGCTTGGCATGGGCTTTTGAAACCTCAAATTCCAACCCCATTGATACACGTCTTCTAACAAGATCACACCTACTAATCCTTTCAAATAGTTCCACTCCCTTACACATTCAAATATATGAGCCTATAGAGTCCACTCTTATTCAAACCCAAACAGACTTGTATAATAAAAACTTGAAGACACTGAAGAAAATGTCAGAAGATGGAAAGATCTCTCATGCCTATGGATTGATAGAATTAATATAGTGAAAATGGCCATCCTACCAAAAGCATTCTACAGATTCAATATGATCTCCATAAAAATTCCAACACTATTCTTCATAGAAATTTCTACAGATTCAATATGATCTCCATAAAAATTCCAACACTATTCTTCATAGAAATTGATAGGACAATTTTCAGCTTCATACAGAAAGACAAAAAAAAAAAAAAAGGATAGCTAAAAGCAATCCTGAATGATAAAAGAACTGCTGGAATATCATTATGCCTGATCCCAAGTTTTACTACAGAGCTATAACGGTAAAAATAGCATCATATTGGCATAAAAATTATACAGGTTGATTAATACAATCAAATTAAAGACTCAGACATAAGCCCACACACCTACGAACACTTCATTTTTCATAAAGAAGCAAGAAATACGTATTGGAAAACAAACAGCATCTTCAACAAATGGTTCTGAAGAAGCTGGATGGCTGCATCCAAATAGGTCCATACTTACCATCCTACACAAAACTGAAATCCAAATGTATCAAAGGCCACAACATATAACCACATACCCTGAATCTGAAAGAAGAGAAAGTCGGGAATAGTTTTGAACTCATTATCACAGGAAAAGACTTTTGGAACCAAACACTATTAGCATAGGCATTAAGATCAACAATTAATGAATGGGACCTGATGAAACTGAAGAGCTTTTGCATGGCGAAAGACACCATAACTCAGACAAAGTGGCAGCTACAAAATGGGAAAATGCTGTGGGAAGGACCAACCCTCAGCAACGCAGGAATAGAAGGGGAGGTGTGGAGTCGCCAGACAAATCACTTAACTGACTTTTCCACTTGAGGGAGTAAAACTTAGTTCTCTGGGGCCGACAAGTGGAGCAAAAGTTAATTCTCTGGGGCCAGTGGAAAGGGACACACACACACACACACACACACACACACACACACACACATCTCCAACACGTCAGGATCTCACCTAGGGTGTTGATGAATGGCAAGTCTGCAGCAGGCCAGAGAAACTGAAGAGGAGATGAACTACTGGACAGACAAACAGACACACGAGATCTTTTCTGAGGGCCAAACTTAGTTCTTCATTTTATTATTCTTTCTATTGCTTGCTTTACTCTACTCTTTTTCTGTTCTGCCTTCTACTCTGATGGTTCTCTTCTTCTTGTCTTTATTTTTTTCCTTACAGCTTACATATCCCAGCAAAATATTTCAAGCAATATAAAAACTACAATATGGTTACATTCTATTTTTCAAGTGAATGATTACAATTAATACAAGTAAAGAAAACAACATGTTTTGCGTATCCCTTCCATGGTTAAACATTTTACATATTATAGATGAAAAACAAATTATCCACAAGAACCCATATACATTCATGTCCAAGCAACTCATTATAGATTAACAAAGTGTAAGCAAGCAAGGTATTTTTCCCAGCCAGTTCTTTTACTGGCAGGCTGCATTTTTCAGTTATGAAGAAAGGACCAGTCATTTTATTATTTATCACAAAATGTAATCTTATAAAAAAATCTTAAAAGAATCACAAATCTAAACTTTTATATATAAAAAACAAGCAGTCATTTCTACTTTGAGTCCTCAGGGTGCATACTCATTCATCAACAGTTTTTTATTAAATCATATCAGGAAGCTGAGGTCAGAAATGGAACAAGGAATTAATCATAACCTTTGATCATCAACTTATCCTAGCAGGAGAGGTATGTCATCCAGCAATAGCCAGGCTGCCATTGTTTTTGTTCTCTGATCTCAATGAGTCCTTACCTCAACTATTAAAAGTGTGTCTTTCTAAACATTAAATTGTTCCCCAAGATTTTCTACCCCAAAGTCATTAACAAAAACATCTTAACATAACTTTATTAACAATCTACATGTCTAGATTTTTCTAAGGATGGTGGTTGAAGCATTAATCTCTCAGCAGCAATGCTTGGGAAAAGTAAATCATTATTAGTGTAACATTGCCCAGTGAGTTTTCATACAGCTCTTAATTATGAGGGACGTGGTGACCATGAAGGCAGTAAGCAGAGCTGTGCTCAATAACAACATGAGGTCTCAGGACACATCATCCTTGGGGCTCTGCCTCTCCAATGCTCACTGCAGCATGGCTTTGCTGACCACCCAGCCATGTTCTATGAGTTCTAAAGCTGATTGTTGATCCCCTTGAATGACCCCCAACAGACTACCAATAGAAAACCAGTATCTAAAATATATAAAGAACTAAAAGTACTGGATATCAAGAAGACAAATAATATAATTTAAGAATGGGCTACAGATCTAAATGGAAAGTTCTCAAAAGATGAAACAAATGGATGAGAAACATTTAAAGAAATATCCAATATCTTTAGTCATCAGAGAAATGCAATTCAAAATAACTCTATGATTTCATCTTCCACCAACCAAAATGACTAAAATCAATAAAAAATAATAACAAAGTCAACACTCTTCTACTGTCACTATGAAAATTAGTGTGGTGGTTCCCAGGGAACTGGGAATAGATCTACCTCAAGGTCCATCTATACCACTCTTGGGCATTAACCCAGAAGATGCTCCATCCTACCACACAGACACTTGCTCATCCGTGTTCATTGCTATTCTTTTCATAGCAGACAGGAATTGGCAATAACCTAGATGTCCATCAACAGATAAATGGATAGTAAAAATGTGATACATTTATACTATGGGGTATTTATTACTCCAGTGGGGGGAAAAACAGAAAAATCATGCAATTCACAGGTAAATGGACAGAGGTAGAAAAAAAATCACCCCCTGGGGGGTAACCCAGACCCAAAGAGACAAAGCTTGTATGTATTCTCCCAAATAGACAAAACTTTTATGTATTCTCCCATATTTGGATATTAGCTTTTAAGCCTTCAATAGGCAAACTTCAATTTGTATAACCACAAAAATCAGATATGTGTAAAGAACTAGGGAGTAGGAAAATATGTCCCAAGGAAGGAGAAACAGAAAATACAGTTATAGAGAGACAGGGCTGGGAAACTGGAACTGGAGGATTGAATGGAAAAAGGGAGGGAGTTCTGAGAGCAACAACTAGCACCAAAGGCCATTTTGAGCAGTCGCATGGACACCTACTACAGTAAAAAAAACTTCTCAAAGTATTTACACACATGAAGGAAATATAGATGGAATCAGCAAACAATTGGAGAGAGACAGCACCAAGGAGACACATCTCATCACCAAGTGAAACCTCCAGTGCCAACAATGAGTTATGCCTAATTATGTTGTTAGACAAAGGGGCTCATGGAAACTCCAAAACAAGTCAAGTTGTCACCAAAGCTATTGATTGCCCTCCAAAAACCTACCGTAGGTCCCAACTGTTGAAGGCAGTGCCTACATATCTCATTGAATGTAAAGAAGTCATGCTGGAGACTAACTAGAGACTTCATCCCTACTAAATAGTGTTCATGGTACTGGAAGGTACTCTGAAACCACCAAAGGAGAAAGGTAAACTCCAACCCACCTACAAAGTCTTTTATCTATGATGGTGACCTCCCTGCACGATACACTGGTACAATAATGACACAAAGATGTGAGAGTAATCAACCACTCTATGATAATATTTATAGCATGCTCCAGGCCAGCATGCTCTGGCAGCCAAGAACCTGAGACCAGATAGCTAAGGACCTAGGGGGAAAACCAATACTACCATTCTGCTAAAGGAATAAAAAAATTACTCCTAATGATATTCTGTTATATCCATAGATCAGTGTCTCACAACGACAACTACCATCCACTGAGATGCTTTTCCCTACAGTAGATGGGAGCAACCACAAATGGACAATGTGCACACAGTGAGATACTTGGAATACTCAGTCCTAAATGCAATGTCTTCATGAAACCCCTCCCCTTAAGGAGATATGTGGAAGAGGAAGCAGAAAGACTGTTAGAGCCAGTGGGGATGGGAGACTCCGAGGAAAAAGTACCTTCTAGACACAACAGGACTGTGGCAGCATGCACAGGACCTGCATAGGTACTAGCCAGAACCACTGAATGATTAGGCAGACACAATCCCTAATCCATAACTCAGAATATACCCAGTGGAATCTCACTGAACATACACAGCACAATTAAGTGCAGGCCCCAGGTCCAGCAGTAGATACCCAACACAAAATGACCTCAGTGATATTTTTGGAGATCTTTTGTCTCACATTGTTTTGTTTTGACTTTTTTTTTAACCCTGTAGATCTTTTGCTAATATATTATGGTTTCCAATTTTGTGGTTTTATAGGTTTTGTGTATGTCTTTGTATGTGTACATGTTACTCTTGCTTTTTTTATTTTTCCTATTCTTTTTGTTTTATTTTAATCCAGTTTGTTTATTTCTTTGTTGTTTGTTTTTGTCTGTTTTTTTTTTCCTAGAAAGAGAGAAAAAAGTCAGGAAGATGTACAGGTGGGAAAGTTGGGAGGATCTGGAAAGAGATGAGGGATCTGAAACTATGATCGATATATATTGTCTGAAAAAATAACTTTTAATAAAAATTGGAAGCTTCATATATTTTACATAATAAAGTAAATATTTGAAGTACATAAAATTTATTTCTATGAAGTTGGAAATAAAAGATATTCTCAACCCAAGCAAGATAACAGAAACACTAGTTAATGGAGCAGAATAGAGATGCTTAAACTTAGCTTAGACAAACCCAGATAACTAATTTTGAGAGAGAAACTGTATAAACTGATGACATGACTAATTCATGGTATGGTTAAAGGGAAGGTTTTGATGGTAGATACGAGAGAACAGCCAAGGGTATCTGGAGGAGCACGGAGCAGAGAGAGAAAGGAGACTGAACATGAGCAGAGAGAGAAAGGAGACTGAACATGGTCAGCTTACTGGTCATAGCCAGGGCTATCTGTGATAGAGGGGAGAGAGAGAGAGAGACAGAGAGACAGAGAGAGAGAGAGACAGAGAGAGAGACAGAGAGACAGTCAGAGAGAGAGAGACAGACACAGAGACAGAGAGACAATCAGAGAGAGAGAGAGAGAGAGAGAGAGCGAGCTGGGGGGAAGGAGGCCAGTGAGATGGAAGGAGTTTAGGGTTGTGTGAGAAGCATTAGAATGCTAACACGGACTTTGAAATGTGTTAACAGGTACTTGTGATACTGAGGGAGCCTGGAGACCAGCATGAGCTTTGATGTACTAAATAGGTACCATAGGTAGCCATATGTCCCTGCTGCCAGAGACAAGGGAAATGACTCCTTTGGGTAGATGGGAACCAGGTTCACAACTTCCTGAGGAATGCTTGCTTTTATCTAAACACCAGAAATCCTCCTATCATCCAGGTTGAGCTCATTGCTGGATATTTGGGCTGCCTTTGGGGGTTTGGAGAACTGGAGTTTCCTTTGGACCTGACATTCCAACCTTTTGTTGATGATAAGAGGCAATGTAATCTGTTCTATAACTGTTTCTCAGCTGAAATTAGGAAGTTGCTATTAGGGTCCAGGAAAGCTGGGATGCTGGACAAAGGCCAGGAGAGTGAGAGAATTCATGGAATTGGTAGGAGGCCTTTGTAAGAAGCATATGGTTTGCTGATCCAGCCTGTAGAGACTAGCCTGAAGAGAGCATAACATTGGTTGGACTGGTTTACACTGGCTTTTCTTAAGTCCAGGGACCACCAGTTCTGCAGGACCACTTGGGGCTGATATGGTATAGGTTGCTTTGGAGCAGTTTTCAGGCTGCAGTTGATTCACAGATGGTGTCTGTTGGCTATCTGATGGGACAGATATAGACCAGGGACAGAAGTCAAAGTTAAGTAGCTTGAGGGTAAATCTTTATCTTGAGTGTATACTTGAAGTTTCCAGGCCTGAGGTCCTGGTGAGGCAGGGGATGTTAAGGAGTTCCAGGACTAGGGAAGGAGAAGCCGGCCCTCAGGGATAGGCAAACTTAAGCTATTTACTGACAGTAGAACTTCCCAGGAGTCCATTTGATCTGTGACAGATGGATTCATGTGCAGACTCCAGGAAGCTTACATGAATTTTTTAAAGTTTACAAATAGAGATAAAAGTTTTAGATGTATTAGCATGACCACTGTCTGTAATCTGCACTGAAATCCTCAGTTAGAAAAATCAGTTGGTTGTCTGTAAACATTTTGAGTATACTCATACCTTTGAATCGTAGCAAAAGCTTGAAGAGCCAAAAGGATGGTTCTGGGTTAAAAGCATGAACACTCTTTCCTCTGTCCAGAGGAATGTATATGTGTGTGTGTATGTGTGTGTGTGTGTGTGTGTGTGTGTGTATATATATATATATATATATATATATATATATATATATATGATGGTACGGTATATATATATAGCAGAGATGATTTCATCACAAGAAGCACTTTTAAGTCTATATTTAGAAAAACACAAACAAAGGGGATTTAAAAGTTTGGGACTGAGACGATGATATCAGTAGCCAGTGCTTTACCAAACTAGATTAATAGCTTATCAGAACTCCACTGGATAATACTAACTTTGAACTTTTGAATTCTTAACATTATGCATCATGTTTAGGTCTCATTTTTCACATTCCTTAAGTCACCTCCTCAGAGCTTTACAACTTTCATTTACACACCAGTCACTTTCTAATACTCTTATCGCTTACATAAACTTTCCCCATCCAATCATTCACCATGAAACAGATTGCTGAGAGCAGTCATTGAAGACAAGTTCTTTTAAGTAAAGTGATAGCAAGAAGTAAATTTTTAGTTAGCAATAGGAGCACGTAAGTTCAGTTTGTTTTTACGTTGAAACCTGTTTTGAGATTTTCCTTTCCTTTTTAATGTGAAGCCTGTCAGTAAGGTAAACCTGTATGTGAGTCTGCCTTTAACAACAGGAGACTGAGTAGATCTAGAAAAAGCAATGCCTGGCTTTACACATGAAATGGACTGACCAGGCAGCGGTAGCCTTTAGGAGAGAAGCTTGGCTAAGATCTGCTTACTACTGCTACAGTGATAATGCTATAGCTCACCATCAACACCATCAGAGATCTGAGAAGGATATATTTGAGCTGGAAGTGTAAATCAAATGGCCTCTGTATTAATTAAAACGACAGAGACTTACCCACTACTTGAATGGCCAGGCTGGGCTCTCCATGGTGATCTCAGTGGCTTGGTTGGGGCAGAGGTTAGATGTCATACAGGACAGCATTAAGTCTTCAGTGACCACACAGGGCAGCACCAACCTTTGTCCAGACTATTAAGATCTGCGAGATTTTTCTGTGGAGGAAGAGCTTAGGAAAACTGACCTAATTTGTGGATGCAGAATAGGGCAGTCAACCCAACAGTGTCCACAATTTTGACAAGGCCTTGGCAGCAGGCACAGGGCAGTTCTTTGCCCAGTGGTCAGAATTACCACGCTGGAAGTAAGCTCCATGTGGAGTCTATTGTTGCCCATCTTCTTTGGAGACAGCCTCAGCTGCTGCTACCAGAAGTTGGCATTCTGTCTATCAGGGAAAGCCTTTTTTTATTAAACACTTTAAATGCCACATTCAGCAGATCTGTCTGAGGTGTTTGAGGTATACTTGTGATGGACATTCTTGGTTGCCAACTTGACAATATCTGGAATGAACTACATCCTGGAAATGGAGGGCATACCTGTGAAAGATTTTTTTTTGCTTGATTTGAAGTGGGTGAACTCATTTCTAGTCCAGACCTAAGAGGCAGGAAGACTCATCCCTTTAAGCCATATCTTGAGGTGAAAAGACACACACTTTCTGCTGAAGTCTATATAAGAACATAAAAGAAGGAAGCTTTTGCTCTCTGCCTGCTTGCTCTCACCTTGCTAGCCCATCCATTCCTTCACTGGCATTGGAGCCTTCCTCTATGGGACTCCAACATATACTGAAGACCGGCTGAGACATCCAGCCTTGTGGATTGAGCAACTACTGGATTACTGGATTTTTTGTTCACAACCAGCCATTGTTGGATTAGCTGGACTGTAGCCTATATGTCATTCCAACAAAAGAGAGAAAGAGAGAGATTCATTCTATAGTTTCTGTTACTCTAGAGAGCCCTGATTAATACACTACTCCATCAAGTATAACTGATTTTAAACCAACTTTAATTACATTAGTACTTAGCATGACTGTAAGCATAGTTCTAAGCACCTTAAAGAACTTGATCATTTATAAGGTGATTTGCATATCTATCTATCTATCTATCTATCTATCTATCTATCTATCTATCTCTGTCTATCTGTCTGTCTGTCTGTCTATCTATATCTTTGACATTTTATGAATTAGTAGCTTTTATAAGATTAGGATTTTATAGTTTTATAATACTTAAGTATAAATTTGACTTGAAGATTTAGTTGAAGATTCTTTAGCATCAAATTAAAACTTCCAACCACACATATAGTCCACAGAGGGACCAGAGACTTGACTTTCCTGACTCTTTCATAGTGTGCTTTTAAAGAATATCACAGTTCTTGTAGGATTCAGTTTATCCACATAGCTAAAGCTTAAAAAAGTTAGCAAAGACCAAGAAGCTAGACATTTGTTTTCAAGACAGTTTCTGCTAGTCTAAAAAGACTTTATGAATTTATAAACTTTATCTATCAAACATATATTGTTCCTTATCAAACATTTTCTAGAAACCTGGTGTTGAACATAGTCAGCAAAGACATAATGGTTAGACATACATTTCTAAGTCAATTTTTGTTAACCTGAGTAGACCTTTACAGCCCTGAGGAATTTACAAACCTTAATCAAACATTTGTTGTTAATAAGTATATTTTCCATAAACAAAAAGTGAATTCAAGTTACATTCATGCATGCTTTATAGCAAATTACGATTACCTATGTTTAAAATTGTTTAATGATTTATTTAATTTATAAATATTTTAATTTTATAATTAATTTAATTTTACATATCAGCTATGGTTTCCCATCCTCCCTCCTCTCACCCCCAGTCTTCCTCCCAATCCACCCCCCATTCCCACCGATTTATTTATTTTTATGTGCATTGGTGTTTTACCTGCATGTATGTCTGTGTGAGGGTGTCAGATCCCCTGGAATTATAGTTACAGGCAGTTGTGAGCTGCCATGTGGGTGCCGGGAATTGAACTCAGGTCCTCTAGAAGATCAGTTAGTTCTCTTAACCGCTGAGCTATCTCTCCAGCCCGCATTTAGCTTTTTTAACTATCAACCCTTTTCGTTATAAATTTTAAGCTAACTTTGCTATAGATTTTTACAGATTTTTTTAACCACGTTCAATAAACTTATAAATCCTGAGATAAAGATTTCAAATAGTAGTCTTACAAGTCTTAAGATAGAGTTTATATTTTAGTAAAAGACTTAGACATATAAGAGAGGGGAGGGCTTAGTGTTAAATAAATAAACCATGAAAAGGAGCATGAGATAAGCAATCCCTATTTGGAAGTTTTTAGATGTTTTAAAGGACATAGTGTCTTTTTCTGTGCTATGCTGTTTTACTCTCCTTCTCTCTGTCACAGATCAGGTGGCCTGCTTGACCCAGGACACAGATTTTGGAGGACACGTTTAAACTTTTAAATGAACATGCTTGGGTCTGGAGAGTAAAGACCATAACCCAATTCCAGAGCCAGCTTTTTTAATCAAGGATAACAGCATGTAACAATCTTTAAATATTATTCATACTCAAAAGACATTTAAATCTCCATAAAACTGAATTTACTGATCATAGGAAAAAACAAGAAGAACAGAGAAGACTTAGAGGTAGGCTTTTAAGAGTGGAGAGCAGAGAAACTTTAAGATAAGCAATTTGGTGATCATTTGTCTGTGCAGTGACAGAAGTCATTCCTACCTGTGAGAATTTGGAAATCTAGTGTTTGGCCATTGAGCTATTCTCAGAGCAAGCCTTTTAGTGTAGGACAGCAAAGAAGTAGAATCTTTGAGTCCACAGAAGAAAAGAAATTAGAGAAGGTAGGTGAGGAGTATTCTGAAGGTCCATGGTTTGAGACAGGAGTTAGTTGAAAGGTAGGGCAAGCAGGAAAAAAAAACATCCTTTGAAAGATCTGGGGGAAAGGGTCAGAAATGGGAACTCTGCTAGAGAAGTATTCCAAAACATTAGAGGTTATAGAGAAGTTGCCTGGTGTACCTGCAGGACTTGAACAGCAGGCCCCAGAGTACCAATGAGAGGGACCGAGGCAAGCTAGGCATCTCCTAGGGGGAAATGAGGTGAGACAAGTGGTTGGCCATGGTTAGAGACAGAATAAGCTTCAGGAGGGAGCTGAGAGGAATAGCCAGTGGGGAGGCATCCAAGAGCAGAGTAAGGCAATGGGCAAGAGAGACAATGAAAGCTCTATGAGCAAGCTGAGAGCATGTGGAAAAGGAGGAAAAGGATGGAAAAGAGGAAGGCAAAAGACCTGCTGACAAGAATTTCAAACCAGGGCATTTCAAAGTGGACCGAGAGGCTTGTAAATAAGAGAAAGGTGTCCCAAATTACAAATGAGATGCATCCCTCTCCACATGATAGGTGCCCAGTAGTACAATGCACTTCAAAACAGCATCCAGAGACACCTGATCTGGAACTGACCTATTTTTCCCCTCCCCAAGAACTAATTTTCATAGTACTAGAGGACCATGTGGGATTTTAAGGGAGGGAAGAAACCATCTGTCCTACCCAGGCATAATACCTATGAACCGTATCGGTGACCAGCATGACATGATAACACTAAGGGTGTAGTAGTATCTTTCATACCTTGTCAGTAAACAACAGCCCTCTAATTAGACTAAACACCTGCTCAACAAGAAGGAAATCATGCTTGGTATGAGAAACCTAGCTAACCATTCAGTGCTAGTGAAGTCATGGTTATTGAAGAAGAGTCTACAACCACTAATTTACTAAATCAACATAGTCCCTAACAACAGTATATAAACACTTGTTCTTATATCAATAGACAAGTGTAGTCTTCCACTACTCATCAAGGAAACTTCTCTTTCCAACAGATGGATACTACAGAAGACACAACCAATCAAAATGCAGAGTTGTGGACCCCAGTTCCAATGGATACATCTGCAAAACACTCCTGCACCTAAGGTTCAGGGAACAATGTGGAAGAGGGGGGAGAAGGATGGTAAGAGCCACAGGGTCAGGGAGTTTGCTGTAGACTGGGTCTCCTAGTAACATCAGAAGCTGCACACTAAAGTCTCACCAACATGACTGCCCAAACATGAACTGAACAAGGACAACACCAATGGACATGCCAACAGGGACAGGTAAAAGCCCACAAGACATCAATACCACACACAGAACTATAGGCAACTGAGGAAAGCTGGGATCAGGAGAAGTGGTCCTCCCCAGGGAAGCACACATCAATTGGCTGTCCAGAGCCATGTGGTTAGCCCTGAAATCACATATACATACAAGTAACATTATACCATCAAGGGGGTTATGTTTAGGGCTATATATGTATATACCTACATGCATTCAATAACAATTAATTTAAAAAGAGCCACGAATTTGAATAAGACTTGGGAAGGGTGTATGGGGGAATTGGAGAGAAGAAAGGGAAGGGAAAAAGTTGTAATTATATTATAATCTCATAAATAAAATTTAAAAAGAACAATAAGATATTCTCATGCTAAAATATAAACCTCAAACATCATACCTTACACATTGTCAACTTAAAATAGATCAAAGATATATAGGTAAAATACTGATTTTGAAAACTTCTGGAAGAAAATTTTCAAAGTAAAACTAAAATTTGACTGCATGTTAGTAGATATTCCTCTCCAGATTATTCATACGTATTCAAATAGCTGAGACATTGTTTAGATGATCCTTTTGAAATACTGATATATAAAATTAAATATTTATAGTAAATAACATAGGTACTTGGATTCATTTTTTTTCTTTACAGGGACTGAAAATAGAAAGAATTACAGTCTTCAGTTTTCATTGTAAATGTTGGATTACATTTCAGTTTATCAGATAATCCTCTTAGAAAGACATTGAGACCTTTAACAGAAGAGCCAAAGGAAATATGCTCTTTGAGAGTGACTGAATACAACTAAATTTGAAACAAAAATATTCTGGAGGAATGTTTAATAAAATTAAGAAACCTATGTGGTTTCTTCTAAAGATTCTAAGTTCTTTGGCTGATTTACACCTCTAAAGTGAACTTGGAGACAGTGAAAACAGCAGACCACATCAGGAGTTTGAGTCAAAGAAAACCATCACATTTGCCTAAGTTCTAGACATTTTCATGTTCAAAGAATACGCATTTGGAAAACGTACACCAATTCCACTTATTCCCACAGATTTTCTTTCAAACAAAAAGAAAACAATTTGATTTTATAAATCACTTTCATTTATACAATAGCACCTCTGTATTTGCAGATAATGAATCTATATTTCTTGATTTTTTTTCCAAGCACCCAGTAAAACCCAGAAATCATTGATACAGGAATAATTTCAATAAAAAGTATAACTCTATCATTGGAATATAATTAACTACTGATACATAAAAGTCTAATGTCTACTTAAACCCAATAAAGTTCTCAGAAAACAGGCTGCTCTAGCTCTGACAAGTTAGTTAGAAACATAAAGGTAAGTTAATGAGCATTGCCCAAGTGCAAATG
Organism: Peromyscus aztecus; assembly: GCA_902168405.1. NCBI lineage: Eukaryota > Metazoa > Chordata > Mammalia > Rodentia > Cricetidae > Peromyscus > Peromyscus aztecus. Next base: position 22,203 of record CABHPQ010154887.1, read on the forward strand.
TGGAGGAAGAAAACATGATTGCTAATCAATTTGATGATTCATTTTCTATGTCACTTCATTTAAGATTTACTAGCAATTATCACATGAAATGCTACACTTTCCCTACACTGATCATTTATTTAATTTTGTTGTTACCGTTAATTAGTAAGTTCACAAATTATGGGCTTAAAAAGAACACAGTGACATGAATCTTGGAAAGATTTCAATTTTAAAATATAAAGAATGGAAATGCAGATAAATTTTGTTCTAAAAATTGCATTTGTAGTACATAAACATGGATGCAAATTTGAGTAGCTAGGAATAAAGGCCAGTTCAGAGTTTTAAATTATATGCTATTTGGAACAAGTAGAAATAATTAGTATATTGATTGTGGTATTGGTTATATAATACAATACATAGTTTAAAATGTCTCTAAGCACATTTTCCTACAAGGCAAGTCACACTAATATTCCAGATAATATTTTGAACAAATATTCTTTTGAGTTCAAGAAGACTGTACCTAATGCCATCTTAGCCAAATTTGTGTGGCTTGTTACCATTTCATTAGCACTTGAAGCAGTGACGTGGAAGCCATAGGCATCTCTTCACAGCCATGTGATCAGTCTCTTTACATACTGTGTGCAGTTCTCTCAGAACCCACAAAAAGAAAAGGTGAAGCTGGAAAATAGAGTGAGTGCTGAAAAGTTATAGTCAGGTGTCAGCAAAGAAGACATTTTGGACTTTAAATGTGCTGTTTTTATATTTGATGGGTATTTTAATTCCTTGTCAATATTACAGTTATTAAAACATTATTTTGATGCCCATGACTTATAAATAAATCAAAATCATTATCTAAAACTATTAAGTTACTTTTTTAGCATTTGTTTATATACATCTGCTCACTCCGCTCCTCCCATTCCCTCCCCACCACCTCTCCTCTGCCATCCCCATCCACTCTTCCTCCATTTCTGTTCAGAAAATAGCAGGCCTCCCATGGATGTAAACAATACAAGGCATGTCAAGTTGCAGTAAGACTAAGTACATCCCCTTGAAGTAAGGCTGAGCACGGCCACCCAGTATGAGGAATAGGGTCCAAAAAGCCAGCAAAGGAGTCAGAGGCAGCCCCTGTTCCCACTGTTAGGAGTGCAACAAGAACACCAAGCTACACAATTGTAACATACATGCAGAGGGACTAGGTCAGTCCCATGCAGGTTCCCTGGTTGGTGATTCAGTATCTGAGCTCCTATGAGCCTAGGTTAGTTGATTCTCTGGGTTCTCTTATGATGTTCTTGTCTCCCCTGGTTCCAACAATCCTTCCTCCCTTTCTTAAGCAAGATTCCCAGAGCTCAGCCTAATGTTTGGCTGGGGGTCTCTGTATTTCCCCTTTCTTTGGACTTTTTACAAAATGGAAAAATATTACTTGTATTAAAGGACAACTGTGAGAACTATGTGAGTTCATATACCAAATAACAGGCTGAAGTATAAAAGTAACTAAGCATGGGCAAGAGCCAGCTATCAATGTAAATATATTACATACATTAGATTATTTTCCAGTTTGTTTTATATCCTTGCATCTGGTCTTCCTGGATTTTGAGGGGTCAATTTACAAAGAATTGATTTCTAAAACATCTTACTGGGGCTGGAAAGATGGCTCAGAAGTTGTGCACTAGATCCTCTTCTAGAAGAGATGGACTCCATTCCCAGTACCCACATGGTAGCTCAAACCATCTGTAACTCCAGTTCTGGGTGATCTGGCATACTCTTCTGGCTTCCTCAGGCACTGCACATATATGGTATGCATGCACACATGCAGGCAAACACTCATGTACATACATTAAAAAATAAAAAGAATAAACATTTCTCTCTCCTTTGCTGCATATTTTCGTCTCATCTAAACTGGGGTTCATTCTCATATTGCCAATACTTTATTTTCATTGCTACTTATTTACAATGAGGCTATATAAAGAAATGTTTTTCACCCCTGATAGAGTACCAACAAAGAATAAAAATTATTCTAGGTTGGTGAACATATGAGTCTATCAGAGTTAGTAACACGGGTGACTCAAAAGCAGTTTTATCACTGAAAAGCCCAACTGAAACATGGATAATGACACATAAAAGCTGTACAGCTGAAGTCCTGTCCCCAGCTGACTTTCTAACGCCTATAGTTGCAGCATTCCATAAGACTGTGGAGCTGGCATTGGCAGGAGTGAGCAGATGGAATCAGTGTCAACACCCAGTGACTTTCCCTTCTTCTGAAAAAACATAAAAGTTTTGTTACTGTCTTAGTTAGGGTTTCTATTTCTGTGATGAAGCACCATGACCAAAAAGCAAGTTGGAGAGAAAAGGGTTTATTCAGCTTACAATTCCATGCTGACGTTTATTACCAAAGGAAGTCAGGACAGAAACTCAAGCAAGGGCAAGAACCTGGAGGCAGGAGCTGATGCAGAGTCCATGGAGGGGCACTGCTTACCAGCTTGCTTCACATGGCTTGCTCAGCCTTCTTTCTTATCACCAGCCCAGGGATGACACTACCCGCAATGATCCAGGCCCTCCCCCCATCAATCACTAATTAAGAAAATACCTTACAGCCAGATCTTATAGAGGCATTTCTCAGCTGAGGGTCCTTCCTCTCTGATGACTTTAGCTTGTGTCATGTTGACATACAAAACCAGCCAGTACAGTTACCAAGATGCCACTATAGTGTTTTCTCTTATTCCATTACTAAGCCTGTAGGGAGAAGAGTCAAAGACACTGTAGGTCACCAGAGCAACCTCTCCTTCTTGACAGTGATAGCCATGTCAGGCCCACAGGAAACAGCTACACTGCGGCATTCTGCCATCCCCTTCAGCTGTGTATTTCTCACATGTGTCATACCTAAAAACTATGCATTTAAAAGTTAGGCTACAATCAAAGATGATTACATTCATAGATTGCTCAAATAAAATGTATGATACTTTTGTAACACGTATATTTTCAAAATATAATACTGGTTTGTTGTCTTGTTTTTCTTTTATTATTGTTCATATTAAATTAAACAATGTTGTATTTGTTCATTTTGTTACTATAAAAATACCCAATAAAGAAAGATAGGAACAATATATATATGCATTAATTATGATCATTACCATTTTATGGAAATGAGGATGAAAGAAATTTACTAATGAGAATTATTTAGCACAACACTGCATAAGCAAAGGAGTTTCTGGCATGGATTTGAAGCAGAATAGTTTATCCTTTTAGGGAATAAGTTAGAAAATGTTTGCCTGAAGAAAGTTTGAATGAATGCCATACTAGACTCTCCCATGGAAAATATATTTTATTCATTTTTAATAGCAATTTTCTGTGTAGTATTCATCACTACTGATTTTACATAAAGAAAATTGGGGCCAATGTAGTTTCTAATAGTTTTCAAGTTCTGTATAACAAATTGAAACAAACTTAATGTCTTAAAACAATAACTAAAACAGAAAAGAGTAATGTTGGTCAAAAATCTTGTAAGGTTTTAACCTAGATTTCTATCAGAGTGCCACAAAGCTGAGGTTCAGTTTTCTTCCAGGGTGTTGATGGAACTCATTCTTGTTTTCCAACACTGTAGACCTTCATTTTCCACTGTCAAGTTCAGGTCCTACAGGTCATAACTCTCGGCTGTGTAATCTTTGGTATTTTCAAACCAACAATGGCATTGTAAAGATTTCTCTGTGATTTGAGTTTTTAACTTTCTCTTTTATAAAACCTCACAAGGAAATCTTGTCTTTTGATCATATTTTATGAGTAGTTTAGATTTCCTTGTGGGACCATTGGAATGATTTATCATTCTTAGAGTCAACTGTGCCATATAACATACTTAAATCATAGTAATAATGTCTATGTACTATAAGAAACAGTATTTACCTGATGTCTGGATATTTGGAAGGAAAATTTAAAATAACATGATCATATTTAATAGCACTTATTTTATGTTTTTAAGAGAAAAGCAGTCATATAATTAATATTACTATATTGAAAATAAGGTAAACTTTAGCATCGTTCATTATCTCATGCCTTTATCTACAGCAGTCCCAAATTATTGTTGTGTTTCTTCTACCATAAAAGAACCTCAGTAAGTGATTATGGTAAATAAAATTGAAAACTAACATGCCAATAAACAAAAGAAACAACATGATCAATAAGTCTCTGGTCATGACATAGAGGCATAGTAAAACACTCCTTGAAATAAAGAAATATAGGATATAGCCCCGACTCTGCAATGGGCTGACTCTGGACATGTTGTTGTATGTCCTCTAACTTTTAACCTTAGTTTTCCTATTTTAATAAATTAGGAAAATATTCTCAACCCCATGGATTTTATTTTTATTATGATTGAGGTACATATGAAGTAAATGAGAAACCAAGAAGCATATTAGTTTGGTATGAGATAATTATCTTCCTTAACTGTGGTGACATATTGTATACCCTAGTCAACTTGCATTAATTAGGATCAGAGAAGTAGATCAACCAGCCACTAGTTCTTACCTCTATGAAATCCTTAGCCTAAAGAGAGTGAGTTCCTGTTTCCTCACAACTTATATACCTTTTTCTGCCCACACATCACTTCCTGGGATTAAAGGTGTGTGTGCTTCCCAGTACTGGGATTAAAAGTGTGTGCCACCACTGCCTGGCTCTGTTTCCAGTGTGGCCTTGAACTCACAGAGATCCAGATGGATCTCTGCCTCTGAAATGCTAGGATTAAGGGTATGTGCCCCCGCTGCCCGACCTCTATGTCTACTCTAGTAGCTGGCTCTGTCCTCTGATCCTCAGGCAAGTTTATTAGGGTACATAATATATCACCACAATTAACTGTTATACAGATATAATAATAAATAGAAGATTAAAGATAATGGTCAGAGGAAAAATTTCAACAACCAATTTAATTTCTGGGTTTTTTTTATTAATTCTAAACCATAAATTTTCCATATCATTTCTTCATAGATCTGGGACAGCTAGAATTAATTATTATAGTTCTCTTTAGTTTTCAAAGATTTCTCAAAATCAACATTATTCCATTAAATATGATTCACAGAGCCTAGCAGCCAACATTGTTGGATTTATTCCTGTGGACCATGGGCAATAATCTTGGACTCAACTTCAAAGAACTTGAGCCAAGGAAAACTTTTCATCAAAACTAAGAAGGCCAGATTTATTTTTCTAGCTTAGTAGAGTTCTTAAGTACAAAACAAAGGATTTTTATCTCTACCAAGTGTCTGTTTAAACACAGTTATAAAGTATACTTTCTCAAATGAAAAATTGTATATTTTAGAAAACATTTAAAGTAACAATGCAATGCACTTATTCAATTGATTACTAGATAGTATTGTGGGGGTGAATAGAGTGCAGAACTGGTCTAACCTGGCATTCTAATAGATAAGGAACTGATGTGCTCAGTTCATTTGTGGGTGGAGACCTCTAAATCCCAGGAACTCCTTTCATGTTTAATATTCATTTTTTTCCTATCATAGAACTGTGAAAAACATTTTGTGGTGGTCTGAATAATAATGGTCCCCATAGGCTCAGAGATTTGAATGTTTGGTCATTAGGTAGTGGTACTTTTGGGAAGGATTAGGAAGTGTAGCCTTGTTGGAGGAAGTATGTCACTGGAGGTGGGCTTTGAAGTTTCAAAAGCCCATGTCAAGACCAGAGTCTCTCTCTGCCTATGGGTCAGATGCCACTCTCAGCTACTTTTTCAGCACCATCCCTGCCTGCATGCTGACATGCTCTTGCCATGATGATAATGGACTAAACCTCTGAAGCTGTGAGCAAGCCCCAGTTAAATGCTTTCTTTTATAATGGTTGCCATGATCATAGTGTTACTTCACAGTGATAGAACACTGACTAAGACAGAATTAAATTTCTCTTTTAGTTTAAAAATATTCTCCAAATTGTTGGGATTAAGGAACCCAAATATTAATCACTATTCTCTCAGAAATTCTAAAATTGATCAATCAAACCAATTATCTTCATTGTTGCCTACTCTTTACGTTTAGCTATGACTTTTGGGAGCATCAGTGAGGGCCTATGAGATGACTCAGCAGGTGAAATGCTTGCTGCTCAAACTTGGCAACTGAGCTTCCTAACTGGACCCGTGTAAAAAAATAGAAAGAAAATGGACTCCACAAAACCTTTTTCTGACCTCTATGTGTGGTCTATATTACGCATGTGACCCCCAACATACATGCACACAGTAACAGTTAACAAATAAAAATTTTACAAATATATCGATTAAATAAGCTCACCCTGTACCCCCTGCAAAAGTGTTTTTCAAGTGTAGCTGCACACTGGAAACAAATACAGACATTTGCATCTCACTTCCAGAGAATTCTGTTTATCTCATTGAAATATGATCTACCTTATAGACAAAGAGTGACAGGCAACCAGGAATGCTGAGAGTGATAGAAACAGTCTCCCTGGGGAAGAAACTTCCCCTGCAATACCACGTGGTCAGTCCTGAAATCTTACACAGGCAAGTACCAAGCTGAGTAGGTTGCCTTGATGTATTTGGGTTATGTATATACACATGTGTACACACACACACACACACACACACACACACACACACACGCACACCATCAACTAAAGAAAAGAAGGCCGTGAATTTGAGGAAGCAAGGGAATAAGGAGTACACAGGAGGACTGTGGGGGGGGGGAGAAAAGAGGAGGAATAATGTAATTATATTAAAAATGTAAAAATATGATCTAATGATATTTCTAAATAAAATAAAGCAGAACACTACCCGGGTATTTCCTCTGTGCAGCACTGTCATCTGCAGCTAAGTCTATGCTGTAAGCAAAACTGATACATTGGAATTTTGTTTTCAGAGATAAAATTCTATAGTTCTATAATCCTTTTGCTAATACATCAGACCATTAAATGAAGAAGTATCATACCTTTATTCTTACTCAGAAATGTTTTATAAAGTATCCACTAAATGTCCAAACATTTGCTCAACACTGGTAATACACCTGTAAGAAACTTACTTTATATATCCTTAAGGAGCTTCCTGTCACACAGTAAGTATGCTCCACTGTCAGTTGCTGTGACAAAATATCTCAAGTAAAGAATGAGAAAGGAAAATGTATTGTTTGGGCTGAAGGTTTTAGGGGTTTTGTTGCTAGTTCCGTTGCTCTGGGGCCTATGATAAAGCAGTGTGACATGGTGGGAAGGTGGCGGTGAAGTGAAAACTTGTTCATCTTCTGGTGTTTGTGTAGAAAGAATGTGAGGAATAGACCAGAAATAAGGTATATGTTTCAATAGCATAGAGTGTCACGGTTTATGTATTTACTGCTAATTTGACAGGATCTAGAGTCACCTTGAGTTTAAATATCTGAGCATGTTTATGGGTAATCCTCTAGATTAAGTTCACTGAGGCAGGAAGGCTGTCTTACTTACCTTTCCATCACCCTGACAAAATACCATGGCCAAGGCAACTTATGAAGGAAAACATTTAATTGGGAATCATGATTCTAGAGGTTTACAGTCTTATGGTAGGGAACATGGCTGAAAGCAGGAAAGCATGGTGCTGGTGATGGGGCAGTAGCTGAGAGTTTACATCTGATCCACAGCACAGAGAGAGAGAGAGAGAGAGAGAGAGAGAGAGAGAGAGAGAGAGAGA
>CABHPQ010154887.1:29839-40157 GCA_902168405.1 Peromyscus aztecus
AGAGAGAGAGAGAGAGAGAGAGAGAGAGAGAGAGAGAGAGAGAGAGAACAAATTGGGAATAGTGCTGCAAGCCGCAAAAATATACAAAGTAGGATTTCAGCTGATTATGACAAAGCTAATACCTGGAAGTAGCCAAGGGCCTTCCAGAGGTTCAAGGAGGCTTGGTGATATTTGGCTTTTGATTTTCAGCTGTTTCCTGCTATGAGTTTATTGTGTGCTATTGTAGCTTTTCCATCATTTATTGGGCACCATTTCCCCTCTACTAAAGGAATATTTATATAACCTTGTGTGCTGACAGCTATGCACAGCCAGAATCCCAGTTCAAGCCTCCCTGTAATTATCGTCATTGGCAGCATCTGGCCAGGTCAATCCCAGATAGAGGAAAGTACCTTATCAGAGATACCTCTGTACTCTCTAAGGACAGACTTAAGTGTCCAGACTAGCTGTTTGAGAAAGCCTGGTGGATGTGCTAATTAAGCTTAACTTCCTCCTTTCCCAAATCTTACCTCCAGTTCCAGATCTCCCTTTAACTATCACCAGAGGCATCTACCTGTACACAGGTTGCCTAGCCACCGAGTACACTTTCCCTTACCCTGCAGAAAAACAGCAGATAGCTTGGACAGATAGGAGCCACAGGAAAAAAGAAGGCAGTTTTATTTTCTCCCATTGACCTAGCAACTTATAGTCTTAACATTTTCTACCAATCATGTTTAAGACTATAGTTGAGCACATAAGATCCTTCTTCTTAGGTATTATCCGAATTTAGCCTTTAGTTAATTCATTTCCCCATTAGTCACTTCCCTTTGGCGTTGCAAATGATAATTAACGGTTATTGCTCCTCTGTGTGATTCTTATCACCCCACCATTTGACCCTGGAAGCCTGGCTTTGCGTTGCCAAGGGATGACTCCTTGTAAGTGTATATATACCAGGACTTCCAGGGCAGGAGGGTGTGGAGAAGAGAAAAGAGAATGGAAGAGCTAGATGGGTAAGAACTTGAGAAGAACAAGCTGAGGTGGAGAAGAACTAAATTGAAGGGCTAAAAGAGAGTACTAGAGGAATGAGATGGAAGATGAGGAAGAGCCAGATGGGGAAGAACAAGATGAGAGAGAAGGAGATGTGAGAGGAGCTGATTTGGAAAAGAACTAGATGGATGAGAACCTAGAAGGAGCTATATATGAGAGCAGAATATAAGATTGTAACTGACACAGAATAATAAAGTATATGGACTAAGGAGTTTTGTGTACATAGATTCATTTCTTTTCATCAAACATTAATTATCAGCTGGTTGTAGATTCTTCCCGGACCCTGGGAGGGGACTATCGAGGGATTGGACCCCCATAGTCCTCGATAGAATAGGATGGGCTTTTGAAACCTCAAAGCCTACCCCCAATGTCACACCTCCTCTGACCAGGACGTACTGCTAATCCTTCCCAAACAGTTCCTCTAAGTGGAGATCAGGCATCAAACGTAGGAGCCTACGGGGACCATTTGCATTCAAGCCACCACTCCGCTCCCTGGTCCCCATAGGCGTGTGGCTGCATCACAACAGAAAGTGCATTTCGCCCAACTTCAGAAGTCCCAGTGTTCTTTCACTCTCAGTGCTACTTATAAGTCCAAAGTCACTTCTGAAACTTGAGACAATCTCTTAACTGTAACCTCCTGCAGAATCAAAAAAAAAACAAAAAACACCCAAATAGCATGCTTCCGATATACAAAGGTACAAAGTATACATTAGAATTCCGAAAGGGTGGAAAGAAGGCATAGCGAGGAAATACTGGATCAAAGAAAGACCAAAACCCAGCAGAGAAAACTCCAAATCCTGTAGTTAGATGGATGCACTGCAATATACATATCTCTCTTGGGCTGGTTCCACTCCCTGTCTGTAACTCTCATTCTCATTAGCAGACATACCACGACTCTGGTATCTCCAACGTCTTGGGGTCTGCAATGAATTCCAGGCTTCACTTCTACAGCTTCATACAATGGCCTCTCTAGGCCTCCATGTAATGACGTTCCTAACATATATCTGGTGTAAGTGGCATTCCTTAACCACAAAGTAAAATTCAATAATCCGTTTACTCCTGTATCCTTCTTGTCTCTAAAGCCAGAACCACATGGCCTATACTGACAAGTTCTTCTGTCTACTTGGGATGGAACCTGGACCCTCCAAAAATTACATTTGTATAAGCTTTTATTTGTTCCTTGGGTTTTTTTTTCTTTTGACAAGTAGCAGAATTATCTGGGTGAGGTTTTACCCTGAGGACACCATTCCATTTATTCCACTTCATGTGGGACATCTCCTTAATTCTTTCTTCACAAACCAAGGTTTCAACATTAAGTTTCATGTTGGAATATGATTAAAAAATGATGCATAATGAGCAATGCCTTGAGTAACTGTGAGAAAGGCTCTAGAAAAACAGGCAGAGGTCCTTTTACCTCAGGTGTATATTGCTCCCTGTATTGTTCTTGGACATGATTTCATGCCTCCTGTATAATGTTTACCTAAATTGTTCAAGTACAGTAAAACTCAAGGTCAGAAATTGAGATAAAAGACCGTAGTAAATACATGGAGAAGTGGAGAGTCAATTGGCTCTCTCCATGTTTTCCCACTCCACCAGCCTCAGAAATCCTCCAGAAATCCCCTCCTCTCTCTTCCTGTCCCTCTCTATTAGACCCCCTCAGTCTTTCAACAACTCTTTAGCTAATCCTGGTCAGCTAATCATTGTTTATATCCTTTGATTCAAGGTGGCTTTACTATCACAGTAGAGTGGCAGTATGAACAATTGTCCCACATTTCCCCTTTTTGTCTATGACTCCAGTGATTAATTAACCCATCTATCCATTCTCTTCCCAACATTAACTGACCAAACCTTCAACACTTACATTTAAAGGAAGGATTGTTTTAAACTTAAGTCATAATAGTAAATGGTATTAGAAAGCAATTCATGTCATTGACAATTATAAGACAAAGATGAAGTGTTTACCTGATGCATACATTGCTGATTTTTGCCCACTGATATTGTTAATTGTGACAACTGTAGAAAAAGTATTTCAAAATACATTCAGGAATATAGGTAATCTAAATGTAATATATTATTGTGTGAGGAAAAGGTAAAGCAAAATAGCTAAGAGAAGACAAGCTGGTTTTCCAAATTCAGTCAAATAGCATGGATGGAGAACAGACACTCCAATCCCGTCAATGTGCTGGAAATACGTACTCTTTCTTGAGTTAATTGGCAGTAAATAATTTTTAGCTCAGTTCAAGAAAAATACTCTACAAATCCCTGAATACATCCCTTCCACTCATGTACTTCCTTCCAACAAAACAGTCATGCAAATCCCTGCCAACTTATGAGGTGGGATCTAGATGGTGTATAAATAGTGATGAGGAATGCATGAATGCATGTTTTCATAAGTGATCTAAAATTATTTGAAATGTAAAGTCTTTGGTAATGGAAGGAATTGGAAAATATGCCTCTTCCTCAAGGACAGCATTTATTTGCTTTTCCACTTGATTTGCATACATGGTAAATTGTTAAAAATTTTTTTAGAAAGAATGACAAAACCACAGGACTCAAAACATCTAATTTGTCTTTTTTGGTAAAATATCAACAAGACATTACATAACAACCTCCAGTACTATTTGAAAATAATGATAATGCAAATTTAATGGTTGACGATAAAAAAATAAATATGTGATAGAATCCACCAAAATTCATATGATTCTCAGAGAAGAAACTAGATAAATCTTTGTGAGGAGAGAGCATAATACAATTTCTGGTGGGTTCTCACCTAGAGTTTTAAATGTGTATTTTTCCATTTTTCTCATTAAAAAGTGCATTACTAAGTATCTACTCTTAGTACTTAACTGTGTAATACTTTTTATAGTTTTTTAAGGGAAGTTGGAGAGTGTCTTAAAGAAACTTCTTCTTGATAATATTAGAATTAAAGTGGAACCTTGTAATTTATTTTAGCATGTTTCAGTTTATAATTTTATGACTAAAAGATACTGAATGGTACTGTCAACAAATACCAAATAAATATTTTTAAATAATGAAAAATATATTTGATATCTCATACCATATTAAAAATTTATATAATATTTTAGTAGATTTGAATTTGCACTCAATTTATACATTAATTCCCAAAGAATTATTTGTGGAAAAAAATTAATGATATAATCTTTGAGAGTATATATTTTTATTCAGTGATTGTCAATATTTTTCAATAATATAAATGACTCAACTTTGACAGTAATTACTAAAAAGATGCCTCATCCTTTTTATTTTTTTAACATGGTTTTTACTATTAAAATTAAAATCAGATGTAAAATCAAATCTATACAGTGTATGCCAAGGCACTGCCTAGACAATCCCATCATCAAATTTACATTTACTGCTGTGAAGAAAATGTAAAGTATATATCTTCCTAATTTAAAATAAAAACTCCAAATTTCAATATTGATCTGGTTCCATTTAAATATTTTATCACAATATGTTATAATAGATTATCTTAGTCTGTCTTGACTAACAAAGCTCAAGATATAGAACTCTTACATCCTGAAAAGAGGGAAATAAGTGTACATTTCTCATTATCCTTTCTTGCTCTGCTGCCCACTAATTATTCAAAACATCTTTACTTCATGCACATTTTTAAAGTCAAGTTTGGTTTATTACAACATCTGCATGTGAATCAAAGATATCAAATTACCAAAAAAGGCATCTGCTTGATTATGTCAAATTAATTCCCATATCGATAGAATTAGTTCACTTTTTTCATAATATAAAAAATGTATTAAGCGTAATTATATGGCACAGCCTGTACTAAACAAAATTCTATGTCTGTAGTTCTAAAATAGTATTTATGGTGCCTGCTATGATGGAGAGGTCTTAGGAGAGACATTGCCAAATCGTTATTTGATACTTAACAATATTAAGTGCAATAAAGAGAACTCATACATTATGAAATCAGAGTGTGAAATGTAGCCATAAGTTTCTCTGGTTCCACCAGGACCCATGGTCCCACAGCCGCTTATAAAATAATCACTCAGAGGCTTAATGTTAATTGCAAATTATATGGCCTACTGGCTGAGGCTTCTCAATAGCTAGCTCTTACAACTTAACTCAGCCCATTTCTATTAATCTATGCGTGTCCACGTGACTTCATAGCTTTTGGTACTTTCACATCTTGCTTCTCCTAACAGTGACTCACAGTGTCTCCCCCACTCTCCTTTCTTCTCTCTCTCTAGTTGGAATGTACCTCCTAACATTATTCTACCTCACCGTTGGCCAAACAGCTTTATTTATCAACCCATCAGAGCAACACATATTCACAGCATACAGAAAGACATCCCATAGCCATGAAACAAAAATGTTTAAATTATTTATCATTTTTAAAAATTTATTTATTTATTTATTTATTTATTTATTTATTTATTTATTTATTCATTTGGTTATTTGGTTATTTGCTTATTTGTTTGGGGGGAAAAGGTTTGCTACAGTGCGTGTCTTTGTGGAGGTCAGAAAACAAATTTCAGACGTCAGTTCTTTCCTCTACCATGGAGATCCTGGATACTGAACTCGGTTCATCAGTTTTGGTGGCAAGTGCCTTAAACCACTGAGCCATCTCACTGGTTCAAAACACAGGTTCTTGACCTGGCCGGTGGTGGTTAATAAACCATTTCATAGGGAATTAAAGATAACTTGGAAGAACTTTTTTCGAAGTTGGGAAAATGAAATGAAAATAGTAGAGGGAACAGTTTCCTCAAGCGTCTGCGGTAAAAGAGAACATAATCCATTTTGAGAGACTGAGATGAGAGCAGGGAAGCCAGCATGGGGGTGGGTATGTAAATAAAATGGACATAGATGTATGAAGGGGCAAAACCATGTAAGAATATTCTTTTTGAAGCATCAAATCGCTGTGCTGTGGTGAAAAGCCACAGAGGAAGTCGGGTGGAAGGAAGCACCATTCTGTGAGCTAGAGGCCTGGACTGCAACAAGAGGGGAAGATTGAGCGCGAATCTGCGCCAAGCTTCCTCACTACAGAAGTGGTGTGATCCGGCTGCCATGGTCTTCTGCTGTTTGTGGACTGTACTCTCAAACTGTGAGTCTAAGTGAACTCTTTCTCCCTGAACTTGTTTTTGGCAGGATTTTGTCACCCCCATGAGAAATGTAAATAATATATTTCAAATTGCAATCTTACAGCAGTAAGATCCTCTGACGTTTCTAAGGAGAGTATTGGGCCTCAGCAATGTATTATCTCACAAGAAGGTTGGTCCTGCCTGCTGAACTCTTTTTTTCCCAGAGCCGGATCACTAACTGAACAACTTTATAGAGGAGAAAAACAATGGGAGGGTTCCATCTAACACATTAGTGTTGGGAAAGGATGAGAAGGACCCGTAAGACTGAGTATGTTACTTTTAGAACTCAGGAGTAGTAGTGGTTTATTATGCTGTATTATTAACCGACAGGAAACAAATGTTTAGCTCCCCAAAGAGGGGAGCTAACTCTAAACATGTGCTTCTTATTGTTTTATAATAATACTATAAGCTGTTTAGTTTGTAATTGATAAATATATAATAAGTCTAATTGGCATCTTAATAAGCCTAATTCACATCCTGAATCAGAAGTTTCACTGCCAAATATTTAGAACCTAATCATAATACACTCAGTTGTTATTCACAAATATTTATAAAAATAAATGTAGATTAAGGAGGGGATTGATGTAATAATCATATAATTTTATAGAAAAAAATCACAAGACCTCTCTTTATCTTTTGTATTGTGTACATTGAAATTAGACTTCTCTATCTATTTCAATAATTTTGGAATAATGTATATGTTCACATATTCACATCCTCAACAGACGAAGATGTGGGCTATGATATCACACTGAGCATGATATTTAGTGACTTACATAGTGGCTAGAAAAACAGTAAATCAATAGTTACTGAATTAAGGAGTAGCTGGATGGGATGAACAGTTATATTTCCAATGGAAATAACTTTCTTCACTTCCTAAGGTATTTGAAACTAAGTACAAACGACTCATTTATTTCACATATACTGCCCTCCAACACGTACTCTTTTCCACTAATCAAATTCTTTTGTTTAGGAGTGGGGTTTGTGCTTGCTTCTCCCTGCTGAGATTTCATATACTTTGAACCTCTGCAGGTCTTGAGAACACTGCCCAACCCCCTAAACAAGAAGGTGTTCCCAATTGACAGCTGCTAGGAGACTAAGATAGACACACGCAGGGCAGGCCACACATGCAAGAATAGTCAGTTGGCCAACAGAAAAGGAACTCTCTGTTGTTGTTGTTGTGTGTTTTTATGAGTTGTTTTATTTATTTATTTTTTAATAAACATGATCTGAGGTGGGGTGGGATTAGGGAATCTGGAGTTTGGTGAGGAGAAAGAATATGATATTAAAGAATATTCTGCATTAATTAAGCAAGTCATTTGTATTTTTTCTTCAAATTATAACTCTCCAAATATGAATAGATGCATTTCTCAATTGACTTCTTATCCTTTCATTTATTAAAAGCTTGGTCTGTATCAGGCATAGTTCTGGCAGCTGCTTCCACAGTTTCCAAGGTAAGATGTATGCAGACCAGACATGGAAACCTACTGTCTTGACTGCCAAGGGAGATTTCTAGACACAGAGGATGTTTGGCAGTAGAAATGGCTTTCTGCCTTTTTTGTGTCCTAGAAAGAAATTCAGAGAAGGAGGTGGCAATAAGTATTCCACTGAAATATGTTTTAAAGATTATGTGCAAGAAAAACTGCTAAAATAGCCATGGTGTAGTTATAAATAAGGAGTCCTGGATAACTCTTACCAAGAACACGTTTGGATCAATGTCTTGTTACATAAAACGTAAATTGCTGGAAAGGTATCCTAGCCAGAAGATTCACTAACTGGCAGCTACTATTATAAAAACAGTAATAGTTTAAAATTTTTCATTTGATACAGTATTTGTGTTACTCTTGCTGTTTATGGATACAGAGTTGGTCATTTCCATGAGACAGAAGACAGACCTCTCTCATCTATTTGAAAGGTCAGCTGTGTGCCATCTTGGTATCCTTATCAGCCCACACAATAGGTAAGTAAATTCACATTGTGAGAGTGGGGTCTTTGCTAGGGCCTATATGTCATCACATTGCATCCTTATGAACTCTAATGTAATGAGTTCTACTTAAAGATATTTAGAGTTAAACTCAGAGAGTCTAACTTGCCAAAGTCACACAGTAACTAAATCATAGGGCTAGAATTTTCTCCCAAACCCAATGGTAATTAAAATTTCATGATTAACACACTTTCTCTCACTTGTAGAATCTAATTCTGAAAATGACATAAGAACAGAATGTGGACAATTTGGAAAACAGAAGAAAATCAACAAAAGGAAAGAGGAAGATAAGAAAAAACTAGATAATAAATATGATCAAATAGGTCAAAACAAACAAACATAACAGAAGAAAAAGAGCCAAAGAAAATGGTCAAGAAACACATTTATACCAGAGATACACATATTCACACACAGAGAAATCCCAATAAACACAAATTCAGAATCCATTATGTATATATGACCTATAAGGTTGGAGGGAAAAAAAAGCCCCGGCAAAGAACCTCTAAAAATGCTATTGAATTTGTTATGTGTTGGCCATCTACTTCTGAGCATGGGGTCTTGCCTTAAGAGTATATATTGACTCAATATATTGTGAATCTCCTTCAGAGTAAACAAACTTTCAGTTTGCAAGCAGTTATCAACTGAAGATAAGTTCTAGGTTAGTGGTGGGGACTTGTGTCCACTTTCCCTCTCAGTGGTGGGACTCTATCTGGCCTAGACCTGTGTAAACCCTGTGCATGCTGCTATAGTCTCTGTGAGTTCATAAGTTTATTGGTCCTGTTGTATTTAGAAGAATTTTTTCCTTGGTATCAACCATCCCCTCTAGCTCTTACAATCTTCCTGACTTCCCTTCCAAAGTATTTCCTGAGCCCTGAGTGGGGAAGTGATGGAGACATCCCATTTAGAACTGAGTATTCCCAGGTCTCTCATTCTCTACACATTGTCCATCTGTGGGTCTCTCTGTATTTGTTCCCATCTACTGCAGGAGGAAGCTTCTCTGATGATGACTGAGTAAGACATTGATCTATGAGTATAGCAGAATGTCATTAGGAGTCATTTACATGCTGAGTTATATTAACAAAACAGTAGTATTTGTTTTTCTACTGGATCTCAGGTTTTCAGCTGTCCAAGCAGTGTGGGGGATGGGGTCCACACTGATCAGATATTAGTTGATTTGTACCAGAAACTTTGGTCACAATTGCACTAGCACGTCTTACAGAAAGGTTACCATTATAGACCACAGGGCTTGTAGCTGGATTAGTGTTTACCTTTTTCCTTTGGTAGCATGCAGAGTACCTTCCAGTACCATGAACACTAATCAGCAGGGATGAAGGCTCTAGGTAGGCACCAGCTCAACTTCTCCATGTTCATTGAGTTATGAAGATATTGCCTTCAGCAATAAGGCTTTACCATCAGTTTGTGGGGTACAACCACTAGCCTTGGCAACAGCTTGTGCTGTTTGGGGGTTCCCATAGGGCTCCTTTTGCTAACAATTTGATTCGATGGAACCCATCCCCTGAACTGTATACTTCATTTGGTGTTGAGAAATGACCAGTTGTGGCTCCATCTTCCCTGTTATTTAGTGATTCTATTTAGATCACTTTCATACATTTATTATATATTTATGTATTTTAGGAAGCTACTTCTGTAGTAGATTTTCTTATGGCCCCTCAAATGACCCCTAGTTTTTTCTGTCCCTCCCCATATTCTGTCCCTTATGCCCCTCTTCCCTCCCCCTCCTCATTTGATCCTCCTGTTCCAGTTTTTTCCCCTGCCTCACATTCATCCATAATCGTCTATTCTATTTCCCTTTCCCAAGAAGATCTTTCCCTTCCACCTAGTCCCTTACTCTATACATAACCTCTATGGTTTTTATTCCAATACTGTGCTGACTTTATTGCTATAGCTCTGTAGTACAATTTGAAATTAGGGGTGGTGATACCTTTAGCAGTTCTTTGACTAATTAGAATTACTTCAGCTATCCTGAGTTTATTCCAATTCTTTAAGGAGCTGAAAATTGTCTTTTTAAGTTCTGTGAAGAATTGTGTTAGAATTTTGATGGGGATTGTTGTATCTTATTGCTCTAGCTAAGACTTCAAGTAGTATAGTGAATAGGTATGGAGAGAGTGTGTAACCTTGCCTTGTTCCTGATTTTAATTACTCTCTGTTTAGGTTGATGTTGACTGTGGGCTTG
>CABHPQ010154888.1:0-11229 GCA_902168405.1 Peromyscus aztecus
GGGGTGGGGGGTGGGGGCTGGGGGCTGGAGCAGCACGCAGCCTGAGCTAGAAGCCACACCCGAGATCTTGGAAAAAAATGACAGCAAAGGAAGTCAGGAGCAGGTGCACGCCAGGGGCCTGAGCAAACGGTGCAAAGGATGGAGAGTTTTACTAGTTAGAATCCTACGAAGTTGAGGGACTCGGATTTGGAACCTTGATTTACACAAAAGACAACCTAATTCATCTACTAGCGACAGATGGCGCCCAGATATGCCAAGTAGCCCACAATGCTTCCCTGTGGTAGCAAAGCTTGCACTGCTTGGCGGCAGAGGCTTTCTTAAGGGGAGGGAGCTGCCGGGCGCAAAGCGGCCAGAAGGGGTCTCCCGCGGCCCACGCTGGGCTCCACACTTACGCTGATTTTAGTTGCATCCTTATTTGTTACCTAAAATGCAGAGGGGGAGGGAGAGAGAAAGGAGGGAGGGAGAGAAAGAGAGAGGGAAGGAGAGAAAAAGGGAGGGAAGGAAGGAGGGAGGGAGGGAGAGAGAGATTGATTAAGCTGGTGGCATTGTACACAGGGAGACTCTGCCCTGTCTTTGATTAGGGGACTTTCGGCAGGTGGGCTGGGAGCTAAGCCACCTGAAGTGTGGCATGGTGGAGGGCACTGGATACATTAACAGGTTTGGGGCTAGCACCTTGTTTGACTAAGCAGTGGCTGCCCAGACACACACCTGTCTGCTTGGGAGAGTAGTGGTACTGGATGGCCAAGAGGGTGCAAAGGAGGGAGTCTTATTTCCTACTAACTTCCTATAAATCCTCCACTTAACTTGTAAGTGAGTATCCAGCATCACTGAGGCCCTGACAGTCTGGTATGTGTGGATATGTGCCAGAGGAAGATGAGAACTGGAACTCTGAGTGGGATCCTGGGGACACTGTAGGTAGGTCAATGTGTGAGTGCTCGTGTGGATTTTGGGGCAGAGTGCAAGATTTTCCAGCCACTGAGGGTGGGGTAGCCCCTCAGATACTTGTTCTCAGATACCCTATTCTCTACCATGTAAATGCAGTCTGGAGGAGTTGAACCCCCTGGCCTTGAGCCCTAACACCTTGGGGTAACAGAGGAGAGCCTGGTAGAACCAAGTGACCTTCCTTCTCCAAACAGCACCCATCAGAGTATAGTCCCAAAGCTAGTGAGTGTGAGCAGCTAAACTGGATCAGGTGTGGGTTTTCAAGGGCTGGGCGTGAAGGGAGTTCCCTGAGGTTGCAGAGAAGGAAGTGGTGTAAAGAACGGACAGCCTCTGGGGACAGCCGCCGATTTTGACGATGCTGTGGAGCTGCAGAGAATGGGAGGTGGCTGCGCGACAGGGCGGCGCCCTGTATGGGTAACCCTCACTTCCCCTGGAGGGAGCAGGGTAAGCACGGGTGCCACTTGGGCAGCAGGTTACCTTGCTCCGGGCGCCCGGCACGCTGAGCGCCAGCTCGTGTAACAGCTCCCGGGGAGGTTCCTTAAGGTACCACCACTGAATCTCCAGCGAGTATGAGGTGGCTCCGCTGGCCCGGAACGCGCAGGGCATTTCGATATCGTCTCCCTCCCGCACGGTTACATCTTGGGGGACTTCGGTGAATGTAGCTGGGGGCGGGAGAGAGAGGCGTGACCAGCTGAAAGGCGGGGGCTTGGGACAACCCGAGGCTTAGGCGGTCGATCTCCTGCTCTCCGGCCTTGGGCTCCCCCCACTCCTGTCCCCAGCTACTGTGCGGCCCAGGGCAGGAGGCGCCAGCAAAGTTCAGGGAGCAGCTGCAAGGCGGAAGCAGAGATCCGCCACTTGCTGCAGGCTGCTTCCCTCCGGGTCGTGCAAGGTGCTGGGCAGATAGGGCCGCAGCACTGGAGCCTGGCTGGGGCGCGCCAACTTTCGCTCGCTGCAGGCCTCCTTTGCTTGGCGGGGGCCCCGCGGAAAGACTCCCTAAGAGGACTCAACAACCGCGGGGACCCTCACCTGCTCTCCTGCCCCTACCCACTCCCAGCCTGGGTTGCACACCGGGATCGCTGGAGACCGTGAAGCCTGCCGCTTCCTTTCCTCCTCGGCTGTAGCCAAGCTGGCAGACTTCGGTGGCCTCAGCAAAGGATCCCTTGAGCCCATCGCGGCCGCGAAGTTCCCGCGCTCACCGTCGGCGACGAAGAGCAGCAGGCCGTGCAGCAGCAGAGGCGGCAGGTATCCGAGGGCGCCGAGCAGCTTCCGCTGTTCCATCTCCCGCAGGGTTGCGGCGGCGGCGGGGGCCCGGCGCGGAGAGGCGGCGGCGGCAGCAGCGTGGGCTCGGCTCCGGCTTGAGTTCGGGCTAGGACTCCTCGGAGCCTGCCATGGCCCGGCACGGCGCCCCCTCCCCTGGCCGCCGCCGGCCGCCAATCAATCCGGCTTTCTTGAGAGCTAGCCGGGCGTGGGTCAGGCGGGGGCACTGCGCTGGGGGCACAGGAGACGAGGTTCGGCCAGGAGGCTCCTTTAGTCCGTACCTCCTTCGGTCCGGTGGTTCACAGGAAAATGGGTGGTCCACAGTTCAGTCTCTGCCCGGCGGGCCGGGCAGTAGCCGGGCTGCGCCAGGACCCATCTTGGAGAACCGGGTGAGTGCCTAAGAGGTACCAGCTTCTGCTTCCCGGTCTCCTGGCTGGACTCCCGACTGCCACCTCCTCCGACTCCCGCCGAGCTCTCCCGCCGCCGCCCCCGCTGGTTTCTTCTCGGCTCTCGGCAAGGCGAGTGGGCGCTCAACCGCGGCGCGCAGACCTGGCGTCCGACCCAGCACAGCGCGGGGAGAGCGGGTCCGGCGTGGCCGACCCGCAGCCAGAGAGAGGCGGGGAGAGGGGGAGGGGAGAAGAAGGGAGGGGGCGGTCAGTGGATGGTCGGCGAGCAGCCTCTTGGGCGGCATCACCCCCGCCCTCCCCTCCTAGTCCGCCCCGCCCCCACCCCATTGGCCCCCATCCCTCTGCGGGGTCACTAGGAGCGACTATCGTCTTTCTGGCAGCAGCGCAGCCCCACCCCGCCTCTGCTTTGCTTAAGGGGTCCTCCCACCCAAACTCCCGGATTCTTCCCAGTGTGTCCATCCTTGGAGATAGCTGCTCCACCCTGCTTTCCGTGTGTCCCTCGACCCTCTCGGCAGCCCCCAGGACCTCAACTCCTTACCCAGGTTTGGGCCACGAGCCACACCACTCTTTGGCCCAGACCCGGGCCATGGCGGGTGGATGGGCGCCAGGGGACTGCGAGAAGGGCGGAGCGCTGTGTCCGGCCAGAAGCAAAGCCAGGTGACAGTGAAGACCAGGAGTCCGCAGTGTGAGAGAGGGAAGGAAGTGAGCGCCCAGCGCTGGGCGAGCAGGTGCCTGTGGCGCGGAGCGCACCAGAGAGCCAGCAAACGGCGGCCGTGAGTGACGGCAGAGGCGGTGCGGGTGGGGTGGAATGGGGAGCACCCGGCACGACTCAAGGCTCCGGAGGTTTCTGGGTGGGGGCGGTCTTCTTGCCCTGAGAGACCTGGCCCCTGTGTCCTCGCAAGCTCTTCCCCGCCATTGCCCCCTCTGTACCCATCGCCAACCCCCCTCCCGCCCCAGGCGGAAGGAGGCAGAGGTGGCACACACAGTCGCATTCACAGCCCATCCCCCACTTTTGCATCTTCCGTGTCCCTGAACATTGCCTGGCCACCTCCTTAGCTGCCTAGAGAGTGCAGTCTCCTTTCCTAAGGGGTGTGTAGGTGGATCAGAGATTCAGTCCGGGCACAATGGCTTAGTGGGAGTCCTGGAGCTCTCCTTGGGCCTCTCTTTCTTTTCCTCGGGATTCGGGATTCCCCAGCCAGTGGTCTGGTCTGGTCTCTTAGCTTTACCTGAAGTTACCATGGCACATTCCAGTGAACTTCCCCTGAAGGCTGGGGCCAGTCTTCTAGTGTCTCTGCCAGTGGGCTAACCGCTAATGAAAAGGGAAACCTAGAAGGGAAATAGTTTTCCAGTGGCCATCCTAGTCTAAGACAAGAGAGACACAATCTCAGAGAAGAGGCTGCTAGCTAGCCCTTTCTAAACTTTGCCCTCACCAGTGAAGACCATGGGCACTGCATCCCTCTGCTCCTCCTCTCCATGTGGTCATTTACATGCTCTGGTCACTCAATGATGCTCTTGTAAACAGAAGACCTTGTAGACCTTTCCTCCAGGGTTCCCATTGCCTGCTCCCTCTACATATCATCACCATTGGCCTGCCTCCCTCTGGACATTCCATCAGTCCTTAGAAACCAGGATAGGTCTGTGAATGCAAGAACTCACAGGCCCCTTGCTGTCCTCAGCTTTTGAAGGGAGGGGGCAGACTTGTATCATGCTACACAGATGCAGAACCATAGCAGAATTCTAAGCGAGCAGTTGGGAAATTGATTACAAGCAGGTATCTGATGGCACGAGCTAGCTCACTATACATTGGCCTGTTAGGAGGAGAGATAGTGAGCTTCTTTCCCAGTACAGGGCCAGTGGAGGACTAATGGTCAATGACCAGGCTTGCTGGAGGAAATGCCTGCAGCTAGAAGGAGTGACCTTGATCACTGTGAAGGTTTGTGGATTCTTTCCACCCATCCTCCCTGGTAAGAATTTTTTGCCTCTGACATAAGTTGGTGCTACTATAATAGTAATAGCTGCTTACCATAATGTGCTTGTCACACAACAGAAACTGGCTGCACTTTCTATCCATCAGTTCTTAGGATGACCACTGAGAGTTCCTTCTCAACCACTCTTCCTCTACTCAGAAATCTTCAGTGGCTCCCACTCCACTCAGCCCAAATACCAGTGGTCTCCCAAGATCAAATGATTGCCTTCTCAATCTCTATCTTCCCTTCCTTCCCTCTGCCTTCTCCTCCTTTCTGTCCTTCCCCTGGCTCACACTCCTCCCTGGTCAATGTCCTTTCTCCGACAATGCAACACACTAGGCCCACCCCAGGGCCTTTGCATCAGCTGGCCTAGGTCCAGCTAGGATGTTCCTCTCCCAAATACTCATGCTCTGATTTTTGTCAGGAAGTCACTTTCTTACCTAGGCCCAGCCACCTCTAACTCATGTTTAACTCTGCAGTCTGGTGCTCCCCTTCCCCAGCACTCCTTCTCTGTCCTTTCGTTCTTTTCTTTTAACATAACCACCTTTCATCATAGGATTTACTTGTTGTCTTTCCAGCTTAAAAGCTTTAAAGCTTTTACCTGCTTTGGTCACTGGGGCATCTCTGGCTTTGAACACAGGAGTCAAACACAGAGTCTGAGTTAGACAATGTGGTTTCAGCCCATGTTATGAATGAGGTAGCTGAGGCTCAGAGACTTCCCTAAGGTCACACAGCTAGTAGGTAAGGCTTCAGCACAGGTCTGTCTTACTTTATGTTCTTTATTTAAATAACAAAAAACCCTAAAACCTTACACACCCCTCTTCCAAGTCAAGAAAACCTAGAGCTTCTGAGAAGGAGCAGAGCCACCGTTTAACTCTGTGTTGACAGGAGCTTCTTGCCTGCAAATGTAGATTGGAGTGGAGAGCTGTACTAGGGCCAGTAATGAACTAGGAACACCTTTGGGAGCATTAGGAAGTGCTCTTGGCCCCCTTTGCTGGGGTTTCCTGGTGGTAGGCAGGGACTCTGGGACTCCTATGTTGTTCTGGCCTGGGTACTACCTCAGAAAAGAGAGCCAGATTCTTCCTCACCTGTCCTGGTGGGCCAGAGAGCTAAAGCAGGCACCTGTGTATGTATGTATGTATGTATGTATGTATGTATGTATGTATGTATCCTCTCTAAGGAGTTACTTCTTTCTGGAGACACAGTCATTCAGCCCTACCTACTGCAAATATCCCTCCAGCACCTGTAGCAGGCATGCATCCTGTTTGTATGAGGGAAGCACTTTCCTATGATGGATATGTGAGAGCATTCCATGAGTGTTTGGTATCCTTCCATGATTGCTCATCAGTGGGGTGAAGAATTGTAGGGTTTCCCTCTCTCTGTGTAGTCACAGATCTGAAGTGCCTGTGGGGCCACAGTGTCCAGAGGCCTCCCATAATGTGTCTGGTAGCCTTTGAACTGGCTATGCCCATGGGCTTGTTTCTGCTAGACCTGGCCGGTGTGCCTTGGGTGCTCTTTCGCACATGTCCTGATTGTACATCTCTGCTGTAGCTAGACTGTGAGTTAGGCAAGAAGCCCTTGCCAGAGCTGTTCTGGGGATGGTGATCTCTGAAAACATCTTTAACACAGCTTTAGCAAATTCGCCTCCTGGCATCACTTGCAAAGTTTATTTTCATGTTCCATCTTGGAGTTGAAGTTTCGATATTCTTGTCTCGGCTGACCTTTCCTGTCCTTTCCCTGCCACGTGCAGCAACATTGATTTTGGGTAATGTGTTTTGATTTTAAGATGCAGCCTATCCATAAACTTTTCTATCAATAACCCCAGCACTCTGGGTACCAGACAGCTTAAAGCAAAACATCAGATTTATGGGGACTTTTATTTTTGGGAAATGTAGTCATTCATTTGCCATCAGTGTCAGGGCATAAAGACTTGCAGTCTGGCCCCAGGGGGACCCCACTGCAAGGACACACATCAGGTCAGGATCCACAGAGATTGCTAGAGAGGGGAAAGGTGGGGGGGGGTGCTTCTGAGCCAGGAGGAGGGCAAGTGGAAAAGCTTTCATTTTGTGTTCTTTTTGCCCTCCTCTGTCCAGCCTCATTGACCAACTTGGAGTGTCAGGTTCCAGGAGGAGGACACCCCCTGCATTGCCACAAGAGAGGCTCTTTTATACTCCTCAGACCTTGGGTTGTCACAAGGACTGCCTGCCCTGTCCTTGTACCTTCTGCAAAGCAGGCATAGCTTTCCATCTGGGCTCACTGGTTACGGAAGGGACACACAGCTGTTGGGCCCCAGGGTCTGGCCTGCCATTGCTCACTGCAGTGGCGGTGGCCCCTCACTCGGTCTACAGAGCTGGGCTGTCTGTGAGTCTATCAGAGCCACAGTTCACTGGCCTTAGCAACTGCCTGGAGCAGGGCTGTGAAGAAGGAAAAGCCCTGGGCCGGATCTGCTTCATTACTTTCCAGCATTGGGGACACTTCAGAGAGCAAAACATAAGAGGGTGCTCTGCACTTAAGTGGAGAGTTGAGGGGGATATTGGTCCAAGTTTGAAATTCAGAGTCTCATAGCTAAGGCTGGCCTCAAACTTGCCATATACCTGCCTTAGTTTCCTGAGTTCTAGGATCCCAGGCTTTGTGCCTCTGTCCCTGGTGAGGGTTTTTGTGTCTAGAAGGGAGAGTCTGAGAGCTTCATATGATGTAGGGGCCTGTGTGCAGAGCATGAGTAAGATGATCTCCTGTGGGGTATGCTTAGGGTGTATTACCATCTTGAGTGCTTCCCAAGAGAGCATGGTGAGAAATAGACAGGAGGATGTGGCTAAGACAGAAAGAAGATCATGGGTGGAGGTGAGAGACAGGGCAGCCTTTTGACTTGTGACAAAGATAGCAGGGAGTCTGGTGGCTTGTCTGTGGGGTTAGGTAGGAGCAGGGATATTGGCAGATCTATTCACCATTGGTGGCAGAGGCAAAGTCATTGCTGTACTCAGCTCTCATGGACTGATCTCTCAACTGAGTCCTCAGCTTGTCACCTTTCAGTGCTCCCCACTCCTCTTACCTTTGAGAACTGGTCCTGGCAAGCAGAAGTACCTCCAGCATATTCAGGTGTGAAAACCCCATAGTGCGCAAGTCAAGTCGCAAGTCGGGATGGGGATGAGGGGGGTACCGACCATGAGAGCTGATAACTCGGCTCCTGGGGTAGAAATGACAGCAACAGTCAACATTGTAAAACCATACCTGCTGGCTTTTGGTGCTGTGGGGAGGTAGGGTGGGGTATTGCAGTCATTGCCTGGTGGATCTTGAGCCTGGGTGCTGGGCAGAGGCAGAATCAGAACAAGAAATGACCAGGAGACTTGAGCACTCCCCAGTGGATTTTAGTTCCCCTCACCCTGTGGTGTATGTGTGTGTGTGTGTGTGTGTGTGTGTGTGTGTGTGTGTGTGTGTGTGTGTGTTTTATTTAATCATTCGCCAAAATAAATCTTTTAGACCTACAGAGAATTAATTTTTTTATTTTTAATATTCTCAATGCACTTGGGGTTTTATTTCCCACTAGATCTATTAGTTTAATTTAGTAGGGGACAGACTGTGTACTTAACCAAAAATTGCTTTGACATTATGGAGAATTAAGAGGCTCGGGCTAGATAGATGGAGCTGATCGATCTGCTTGAGATAAACTCTACTATTTCCCCAGGAACTTTCTGCACCTTAATGGTGAAGACAGTGATTGGAAAACACATCACTGTCTGATCATGACTTGGCCAGAGGGTCAGGGCTCTCACTCCTGTGTCTTTTACAGACACCTGGAGGTCACCTCCTTAGCAAGATATTGTTGGAACACGGCCGTGGAGGTGTTTTGAGGGGCTATAATCACTTGTAGCACTCCCAAGTGTCCATTTCTGCCCGCTGTGGTTTCCATGCGAGTGACTAGCCTTCTGAAGAATTGACCTCATACAGGGAACCAGTGTGAGTATAGGACTCAAGGCATAGAATTGGGGATCCAGGAATGGGCAAGTCCAGGTCTGAGAGCAGAACAGCCAGGAAGTCTTTCCAAAGGAGCAGTGGCTGAGTCTCTCCTCTTGTTAGAAGATGCTGAAATGCTCAGCTGCTGTGGAATGGATAAACTGATGTCTGCGCAGTAACTATGTAAATTGCCAGGGTGGGTGCATACTACAAGATTATGGTCCTGTTTCTCCATCACCTTGACCTCAGGAGACGCTCTGAATGTGCCAGTTCCATTAAAGGAGAGCCCCAGATCTAGGACCCCAAGCTTGTACCATCCTTCTAGTACTGTCTGGACCTTCACCTAGAAGTCTCTGTCCAGAGCATCTCCTTAAGGCCAATAGAAGACACTCTGGCAGTCCTAGACAGTTAATTGCAACTTTCCCTTGAAAAGACCATGTTTACACTTGGGTGTGCCTTTCTTTCTGAGCACCTCTTTTCCTCCTGCCCTAGTAGTAGCTATGAATAGTGCAATAAAGCAGACGGTCCCTCTGTCCCTTCAACATTGTCCTGGGCTGTGTGATCCCTGCAGTTCAGCAGAAGGCTGAGTTCTGGCCTTGTCTAGGAACTTCAAGGCTGGGCCCTGGAAGCCAACTATACTCCTTCATGCTCCAGTCCTGAACAGTCCTGCTGCTCAGAGTCTGCTCAGCTGGCTGGAAACTTTTGCCAGAAAGCCTTCCTGGGGATTTCTTCTCCTTTCATGTTTGTCCGTTCTCATACCCAGAAGGGTCCTCCTGTGTAGCTAAGTTGTCATTCTGGAAGGCCCAGGTCTGCTTTCATCTCCCAGTCCATCTCTCAAGGGTCTGGTGATTTCTGGAGCTCTGCCTGGAGTACTCTGAGGTGTCATCTGGGCTGAGCAGGGAGGTGTGGTGATTAGTGGTCTGCTGTTGGCATGGGAGGTGACAGGGCAGGATTTTCGATATCTGAGGTGGATCCCTGGGCCATTCTTACTAATGCACAGAGTTTCTGTCTTTGCACACTTACCTCAAGGCCAGCATAGGGACAGCTCCACTTATCTGTATGGGTCTGTGCCTGGAGCTGGCAGACCTGAGGAAACTTACCACCCACCTATCTAGTATGGACAGCTGTTATTGAAAGACCTGTGGCTGTCCTGAACCTTTTCAGGGTAGGAGCTGTGCCCAGTCCATCCTTACACCTGCCCAGACACATTGTTCAGCATGTGGCTGGTGTTCAATGGGTGATGGGTGGCAGGAAGTCAAAGCCATTGTGTAGCCCCTGCCGAGTTCCCAGGCTGCTCAAATGAACTTAGGCCTTCGTGGTCTCATTCTGGGAGCTGGCCCATCTCTACTGTGAGACTAGAGCATGGGGAATGCAGGATGATAATCTCAAGCTCTGCTTTGACATCATCTCTAGCTTCAGGGCCTTGCTGGATACAGCTGTGTCAGTTTTTCCTCTATACTGGAATAGTCACAGGCAAAGGCACAGAAGGAGCACAAGATGGACGGGAGCATTGTGTAAGGGCACCTGCCCTGGTGTGAGTGGCCAGGCTCTGGCCATCTTGACTGCTCTATTGGTGCTTATGCCCAGGTCTTGGAGGAGCTGCCAGGCACTGCTGTGACCTTCACGCCTGAATCACCCCCTCAGACTTTGTCCTGCTGGTAGACTGGCAGCTGCCAATGCTGCGTGGTTTGTGAAATGTCAGTGGTTTAATATCAATTTTGGAGGTTTTATTGCCTCCCCCCCTTTTTCTGATGGGATTTGATCCAATCAAGGCTGATCCAGATGATGGTAGATTTGTGTTCCCATCTGAAGTTGACAAAAGGTCACCCTGCCGGGGAGAGGGGCTGCCTTGCGCCAGCACTCCTGCTTTGCTCTTCCTCTAGGCTCTTCTCTGCAGCGTGGTCAGTGAATGCAGTGCTTGGCCATGTAGAGCCATTGTCAAGGCCAAGTTACCTGGAGGTTTAAGATATGCAGTTGTCAGCAACGAAAGACCCTGGCTTCATCTGCAGAATGTCTTGATACTTCAGATCTGACTTAATTTTTCCCAACAGTGTTTTAAAATACAATTTTCCTCTTTCTGGGAAGCAAAGCAAAGGTACCAAATGAGATTCTCTTTGTGGGGAAAGCCCAGCCTTAGGTCATGCGGGCTTGTGCCTCTGTTCTCTCTCTAACTCAGCATTGGGGCGGCAGGAACTACATATAGATCTAGACCAAATGGGTCAGTAGGCTCAGAGTTCACTTTTCCTTGCTAGGGATAGGCTGTCCCACATGATTGCAGCACCTTCCCCTGGTCTGCCCAGTGGCAGTTTATGACTTTCAGAGTGTACCAGGGCCGGGTACAGATAGAGGAAAGAATGGGAACTGAGGCAGGATAGAAAGCCGAGAAACATGAGGACACAAGGATGGAGAAGGACCCCTCATCCAAGAATTTGGCTGTTCTCACTAACAGTATAGGAAGACTATCAGTACAATTAGCAATTAACTGTTCCCCCCCCCCTTTTAAATGTAAACCTACAATTTATTAGGAATCTCAGTAGAGGCACCATATTCAGAGGAGAAATATACTAAGCTCTCTGTGCAACCATAGTGGCTCCTGGCCTCAACAGATTATAATTCTGCCCAAGGAACCTTCAGAGTCACCCTGTAATTTCACTTATTGAGAGAGAGAGAGAGAGAGAGAGAGAGAGAGAGAGAGAGAGAGAGAG
>CABHPQ010154888.1:11239-45699 GCA_902168405.1 Peromyscus aztecus
GAGAGAGAGAGAGAGAGAGAGAGAGAGAGAGAGAGAGAGAGAGAGAGAGGGCTGAGATTTCTTATCAACCTTTAAGGTGTAACTTGAGAGCCACCAAAGTGATGTACATGGCAATTGCTAAGACAGTTAACTTCCACTCTCCCTCAAGGAGCCTGTATCTACACTTGGGTAGGGTAGTCTCTGGGCCTGCTTCCCTCTTGGCCCACATTCTGCAGAGCCATGCTGGGTTGCCCATGTAACCCTAGGGTCAGGTGGCCTAATGATCTATACCTAGGCCCTTCCCTAGCCACAGAAGAGGGCTCAACCTCCCCATACTGTTTGGGGGCAATGTCCCCTCCAGATGCCTGGAAGGCTGCGTGAGATGTTCCAGAAGCCTAGGGCACACTGTGGATTCCAAGACTTGTGAAGACCAGATAGGAAAGGGGTGGGGCTCATTGCAGAGATACTGGGAGTGCAGAGAAATCGGAGATGTTTGTCCACAGATACCCTATACCCTCTGGCTCTGGAAGAAAGTGCCAGAAGGATCTACCTTGCAGAACAAGAAATTGTCTTCCAAACATTATTTATTTTTTTGCACGCGGGGAGGGAGGGGGGAATTTTTATTATTTATTTATTTTTGAGACAGGGTCTTGCTCTATAATCCAGGTTGGCCTCCATCTCATGAATCCTAAATGATGGGATTGTAGGCCTGTGCCATCACACCTGGAAAGCCTGGCCCCCTTCCAAACCTGGTCCACTACCAACCTGACCATTTTCTATGTCTCACTAGGTTAACATCCGTGAGGTCAGTAAGAGGAATGCATGACCTCTTTCTGTCCCTCCTTGGGCCCATTGCCATAAACTGTGATTAACCTTTGGGATGTCCCCAGCTCTGTCCTTTTCTCTTTACTGCTCAGTCACCACCCTAGCTCCAGCCTCCAGCCTCTGCTGGTTGATGCCCAGGAATCCCACTGTCCTGGCACTGAGCACTGACTTCCTGTTTGAAAGGTGCTGCTGGTTGATGTCCAGGAATCCCACTGTCCTGGCACTGAGCACTGAACTTCCTGTTTGAAAGGTCAGTTGGAGTCATGAAGTTCATGCTGAAGGGCAGGGGTCTTTGTACCATTTTCCCTCTGGGATTTTGCTGTGACTACAGACAGGTATCTCTGATTTCTCTGCCTCTGTTGTTGCTAGTGTCATTTAGTTCCTAGATACTTTGTCACTTGGGATCAGAGTGACTCACTGACCTGATGCATTAGAAATCCTGTTGCATTTTCTCCTCCTTGTCCCTCAGAATAATCAGTCATGGAGCATCTAGAGTGTGCCTGACAGAGTTGGACCGCAACAAGCATTTCTTGGATTAATAAAAAGTGCAGACATACAGGTATTCACTTGTACACCAGTTACTTTGCTCATTACTGGGACAGAAGAGCTGACAGAAGCAGCTTGAGGAGGGATTTATTTGGGGATCACAGTTTCACTGCAGAAAGGCATGGCGGCTGAAGCTGCACAGCCCACAGTGGCAGGGACTTTTGGTATGGTTTGTTCACATCCTGGTAGAGAAGACATAGAATGGACATCATCTTCCAGGCCTGTCCTCAGTGACTCACTTCATCTAGTTGGGATACAGTCCCAAAGGTTTCATATCATCCCCAGACAGTCCTCCAGGCTGGGGACCATATGTTCAAACACTTGAACCCATTGGCGCACATTTTTAAACTGTAATCCTTGCTTGTGAGAGAGTCACAACCTCTCCCACCTCACAGATAGAACACATGAGCTCCAGACCCACGTGGTGGGGTCTCTGAAGGACACAGGAGTGGCACAGAACAGAGACTAAGCCTGTCCGCTGAGCAGCAGCGGCTACCCTCCAGACCTGCCTCTGTGTGCCTGCTGTCTCTTCTTTCCTTTCTTCCAAGTGAAGCGTTTTCTCTCTCATCTCAAGTTGGGGACTATGTAGACACCGCCACCGGGTTAGTCAGTGCTGTCTCTGGTGAGCAACTGGGTAATTATTTCCAAAAATATTGACTTGTAATGTGAAGAAAGCTCTTCTCCAGGCCACCCGTCAGCAGAAAATTGCCTCTGGTATTAACATTTCATCAACCACATAATGTGAATTGATGTAAATGCATAATTAGAAATAATAGTCTGGGAAAATTCACTCTTATTTATAAAATTGGGCTTGTTAAATTAAAATGGGAGCTAACAACTTCCATTTCCCCAGTAAAACATGGCCTGGGTTTTGCTGGCTTTGCAGAGGTCCTGGCTCATGTCTCTGGGAGCTTCTGTGCACCCACACCTGGAAGGAGATTGAGGGAGAGATAGAGAGAGAGAGAGAGAGAGAGAGAGAGAGCGCGAGCTCTTTGAGCAGGCACAGACATCACCTGTCCTAAAGGTGGCTCTGCAGTCACATAAATGGGCCTCTCAGAAACATCTCAATCACAATGCAACAAATGGCAGCCTTGAGAGAAGAGAGCTGGAGATAAAATCCTTGGCTTTCATTCTCCTGGGAACAGGGGATAGCTTACCCCCTCACCTGAGTTCCAGGGATGACAAGGTACCATATGGATAAGACAAACCTTGCCTCCACCTTGTTCTTACTGGGCAAGTGTGCCTAGTCTCCGTCCTTCAGCCTCTGACACAGAGAGGTGACTTGGTCCTTACCAACTAGGACCTCTAATGTCTGGCCACAATGGTTACATGGCATTGGAGAGAGTCTATCCTAAGTTACCAGGAGAGCAGGCCTTGAAACCAGGAGAACTAAGCAGGTATGCAGATAGCTGGAGCCATTTTTTTTTATGATCCCCTGCCCATCCTTTCTGCTTCTACACCCCAGCTGGACTGTGATTGCTCATCAGTTACAATCTGTCAAGGTTTTAAGCCTTGATTTAAAATTATGTCTCTCCTGCCTTAGCCTCCTGAGTATCTGGGAATACAAGTCTGTGCTACTATACCCAGGTAAGTCAAGCACCCCTGATGATGGGAAAACTCAGGGCCTTGTATATGCTAGGCAAGCACTCTCCCACTGAGCTACACCCAGCCCAAGCTGGAATTGATACTTTGAATATCCCATTCTAGAAGCCCTGGATCCCTTCAGACAGCTTTACCTTGGCCTGTAGTCTATCCCTCTTCTGAAGCCACGGACTCGGCCATCTTAGCAAGCAGATCCTACATGCTCTGAAGCCGGGTTCCCAAGGGCCTTCTTGTTTTTTTCAGTTGCAGAGTCTAAGGTGAAGTCAGCAGAGAGGGGACTATAC
Organism: Peromyscus aztecus; assembly: GCA_902168405.1. Lineage (NCBI taxonomy): Eukaryota > Metazoa > Chordata > Mammalia > Rodentia > Cricetidae > Peromyscus > Peromyscus aztecus. Next base: position 14,476 of record CABHPQ010154888.1, read on the forward strand.
TGTGGGCTTTCTCTCTCTCCCTCTTCTCTCTCTCTCTCTCTCTCTCTCTCTCTCTCTCTCTCTCTCTCTCTCTCTCTCTCTCTCTCACACACACACACACACACACACACACACACACACACATGCATGTAAACAAGCAGATGTCGTCCTTATAATGACAGGTATAAAATTGTGATAAAGAGGAGACATGATTGAGGAAGCTCCTTTAGCTAGTCTGTGGTCCTGGTAGCCATAGGAGGAGAGCTCCCAAGGCCTCCCCTCTGGTGGCACTGAACTTGGGATCCATAGAGTGGGGTGGGGGTCTCCCTGGTTTAGACAGGACATGCAGAGTGATGCCTACAAGGGCCAATGGTTGTGCCTACAAGTTGTGCCCTGCTTCCTTGTGTTAGTAGGGGTCTGAACTTCCTAGGAAATGACCTATCTTTTTCCTTGAAGCTGACCTTCTATAAGGGAGTAAAATTATCCATATTTCACTTTTGAAGTAGACAAGCCTCTAGCCACACCAAGGATGGGCTAGCCCAGGTCACACAGGGGTCAGGGACCAAGATCTGGTTTTAGACTTCCTGGGGCCTGAATCCTTGGTGTGGCTGGTGTCCAGCCAAGGCTGAGTGGTTTGCTGGGTAACAAGAGCTGCCTGCTTGCCCCCAGCCCCACCTGACTACCCAGGGCATTGTGTTGGAGGATGGGGTGACAAGGAGGGATGCTTACAGTCCTGCATGCAGCTCCCCTGGCCTTTCCCTCTTCCTCCCACTCTTCTAGGCCACACAGGTTCCCTTTTCATGTGGAAAGAAAGCTGAGCGCTTGTCTCCAGGAACAGCCGGGCCTTGTCCGCTCAGCTGTGGCTCACTGGCCCAGACAATCCCGGCTATGTCCAAAGAGCCCAGAGGCTGACGGAAGCGCCTTGGCTGGGGTCCAGGAACTGCAGGGGGTGGTGGGCTTTGAAGCTTGAGTCTGCAGGATGCCTATCCTCCAGGGCCTCTGAATTTCTCTCACAGCCTACCAGAGGGTGTGAGAGTGGAGGACTGCCAGTGAATCCACAGTTCCAGGCCTGGCTTCTTTCTCACCAGCTTCCAGGCTCTCAGGGGCTAGAGGATACATACCAGCAACTATAATGGGGCAGGGTGGCATAGGCCTGAGGTCTCAGAACCAAATTAACTCAAAAATGGAAAGAAAACAAAGAACCCCCAAAAGGGACGGTGGCTTTTTCTTCACTCTAAGGAGGGCAGTGGAGATTGCCAAAGCAGGCAAGTGTGCTTGTCTCCAGCTCTTTGTCTCGTGTCTCTCCAGGGACGGTGCTTCATCAGGTGCAGAGACCTCTACCAGTCAAGGCTACCTGACCCTCAACCCCACCCTCATAGCAACCATCCTCATCTTCCCATTAGTCAGCCCTGAGCTCTGACCTGTTGCCCTCAAGGAGGGTTAAGATTTGTTCTTAACCCATTATTCCCAGTTCCTTGCAAATCCCATCTCTATCCAGATCAGCCGGCAACATGATTGTGCCCAATTTTGCAGCTGAGTCTCATGGTGGTCAAGTAACTGGCCCAGGACTATACAGCAGGCTGTCTGCGTCTGTTACTCCAAAGCTTGTCCTCAAAGCCAGCAGGCTCCATTGCTTTTCTGGACATCTTGGCTCCTGCTGCCATTTCCTCTGCCTGAAAAATGATTTTCTTTATTAAAATGACAAACATTTATTGGGTATCTATCTTGTTTAGTCTTGTCTTTATATTGCTGGAGGGGAAATAGTTCATGAACAAGCAGATAAAATGGAAACCAGTACTAACGTCTATATAGAAAGTTGAAAACAGTGTGCTATGGCATGTCTCAGGGTACTTTAGAAGCAATACCAGGGAATGCTACCCTGAGAACCTTGCATCTAGATGACAAGGTGGAGGTACAGATGTACAGAAAACAGAGAAAAGCATCCCAGGCAGAGGGAAAGGTCGTGCAAAGGTCCTAAAGTGCTGATGAGTACAGCATTCAGGGAATGGTGAGCTATGGATTTTGGAACCGCAGGAATGGGTGCAGAGTTGGGAGGTGTTGAGCATATGATCATGCAGAGCTGTTGCTACAAATGAGCCTCGGATGTAGATGAATGTCACTAGACCCAGGTTCCACCACATCTCCCTGCTCTTCAGGAACCAAGGTTTGGAGAGGAGCTGTGGGGGTAGGCAAGTAGGTGAAGGATTCTTACAGGTAAAAGTTTGCTGGCCTGTGGCCCAGTGTTGGAAGAGCTGAGGAGTCACAGATGTTCAGGGTGCAAAGTTACTCGGGACAGTAGAGTCCACAGTTGAAGGCCTTTAAGTCTCTATGACGAAATACTACAGAAAAGCAACTTAAAGGAACAAAGATGTTAGTTTCAGTCCTTGCTAGCTTGGCCCCATGCCCTTGGGCAAAACATCTTTGAGGTGGGTGGTTGTGGCAGAGAGCTAGGAGAGAAAGGGAAAGGTCTGAGGGAGAGGAGAAGGCAGGGGAGGCAGGGAGAGAGAGAGAGGGGATAGGGAGAGAAGGCAGGGAAAAGACACTCCTAAGGATACATGGTTACTTACTTCCTCCTGTTGGGTCCCCTTTCCTTTAGTTTCTACCTTCAGAAACAAGCCTGTGCTTTTTTGTTTTGTTTTGTGTTTTCAACTTGACACAAGTTAGAATCATCTGGGAACAGGGAATCTGAATTGAGGGATTGCCTCCATCATGTTGTTTATAGGAAAGTCTGTGGGACATAGTATTGATTAATGATTGATGTAGGAGGGCCCAGCCTACTGTAGATGGTACTAGCCCTGGGTAGGTGGTCCTAAGTTGTATGAAAAAAACAAGGTGAGCAAGCCAGTAAGCAGCATAGCATTCCTCTGTGGTCTCTGTGTCAGTTCCTGCCTCCATGTTCCTGTCTTGAGTTATTGCCTTGATCTCCTTCAGTGATTGACTGTGACCTGGGCGTTGTAAGATGAAATTAACCCTTTCCTCCTCAAGTAGGTCTTGGTCAGTGTTTATCACAGCAACAGAAACCCATTAAGGACAAACACTGAGTACAGGAGCCTGTGGGAATAGTTCATATTGAAACCATAGCAGGGTATAAAGGAACTGTTCTTGGAGCCAGAGCTGGGGATAGATAGATCAGAAGAGGCTGGGAAGTGCAGGGCTGGGTCAGACATGCTTGGATTTCTCCATGGTCTCTGGTCTCTGTAATGTAAAAGGAAGTTTGTCCTGAGAAAGGATGCACACTTCCTGTGGCCTAGACCCTTTTGGACTTGGGATGGACTACAGAGTACTCAAACCTTGGGGTAGATACCTCTGAATGTCCTGGAACTTATTCTGTAGAACAGGCTGACCCTGAACTCACAGAGATCCACCTGCCTCCACCTCCCAAGTGCTGAGATTAAAGGCATGTGCCACCAGCACTCAACCAGAGAGACTTTCTTGATTTGAAGACCACATGTCTATTATTATCAGACACTGGGGAAGAATGGACAATGAGTTTGATGTAACTTGTACCCTGCTGGCTGCAATGCTCCTTTAGGATGTCCAGTGGGGAGAGGTCCTGAATCTGGCTGCCCACGGACTCATTTGCAGAAGGGACAGGGCTCTCCTTGTGTTGTGGCAGGCTGTGATTAAGCTCATCAAATGAACCTTCTTCTAATTGCTGTTTTCTGTGAGGGCCACCGGCACCCCTTGACTCTGACAATGACTACAGCCAGGGTCCTTTCCCTGAGAAGCCCATGGGATATACAGACCCAAGTCATCTCCTAATTCTTCAACATTGGAGCCTGGAGCTGATTTTTTAGGCAAATGAATATAAACCACAGTAGAAGCTCTTCACAGCATCGGCAGTATTATTCACCTCACAATTGTTGAAAATTAAAATTGTCCATAGCTTCTACGTGCTTTCTCCCTTTATTGCAATTTAAGAACCAACACCATTTAGCTCATCAAAAATAATACTAGCGAGGAAAATGGCTTTTCTCTTTTAAAAGCCCCCAACATTTTGCCTTAATGTGTTCCTTGGAAGAAAGTAATTTACAATGCAGACAAGACAATTATCTGACTTGATTTAACACAGTGGATCATGCTGGTGCCCCACCCCCATCTTTGCCTGTAGGGACCTGGTAGGGGGAGAATTCTATTCTGGGGCAATTATTTGGAACAACCAACTTGGACCTGTAGCTTCTAGCATTTGCAGCAGATTGACAGGAGCCTGGCAGGAGGTTCCTCTTGACTTTTAGTCATTTTGGAGTTGGGCTTAGGCTTCTCCATGGGGACTAAAACTTCCCCCTGTCAACTGGGAGCTTTTGTCCACACCCATAAATCCTACTTGGAGCCTGAAGCCTAAAGCTCATCATTCACAAGTTACCTCACCACAGGTCACTTCTTAGGTGCAGTGTCTGCACCCTGCTTTCCTTTGAGCTATCTTGCTATGGATCACTGACCTGGAGATTTGTGGGTATCTTTCTCTCCAGGAGCAGCCCAGAGCTGGACTAGTTGAATTGAGGCTAAATATCCAGTTTCCTTCCCTCTTGAGTGGGCAGTTCCCAGACCTGTTTTGTACAGTGGCTCAGAAGTGCCCATGGGCTGGGACCCCATTTCTCCCAACAGTAATGGCTCAAGACCACATTCTATGTTGTCCTTTGCCTTTCTCATTTCCTTTTTCCCTAAAAAACTACTTGAGACCAGGTGTGGTGATGAATACCTCTAATCCCAGCTATGGGAAGCTGTGGCAGGAAAACTGACAGTTCTAGGCTAGCTTGGGCTACAGAGCAAGACCCTGTCTCAAAAAATTAAAGAGCCTACAACAACCAGAAAAGAGAGAGGGAGGGAGAGAGAGAGGCAAAGACAGAAAGACAGAGACACACAGAGAGACAGAGACAGAGAGAGGGAGACCAAGACTGAACAAAACAAACCTGTTTTTGCGTTCTCAGGCTTTACTCTTGTATGGACAAATATCTACCCACTCCAGCTAGTGTAACACAGGTATAGATCATCAATGACAGACCAAAGTAAAGATTCACCTAAGTGAAGCTTAGTGAACCGAAGAGTTTATCAGGAGCATTCTTGACTTGAGGGAGCTGCATCAATGAGAAGTCTTACCCGAGCATGGGTCAGGACTCATGAAAACTGCAGCCCTGAAACCGTCCCTTAGTTCACATCCACATTCTATGTACCCCAGTGCTTCCCACGACCATATACAGCTGAAGCAGTGCAGGAGTGGTTGATGGAATACCAGATGAGTGTTTGCCTAACCCCAGGATGGAATATCAAGAGCCCTATCTCCATTACCATAGACAGGGTTGTCACAGTGTGGGTCTGCTTTTTATTGCAATGACTTCAGGCCAGGGTCTTCTGTAGGCCACCACAGCTCCATGGTGGCCTGTGGTCATGTCAGACCACAGGAAATGGGTCTATATATGATGGCTCCTGTGATGGGGGTGGGCTGGCCCAAATGCAGTCAGCATGCAAGTGTCCTGGAGGGAAGAGCCAGGGAACCTGTTAGCAGTTTCGAGGCTGTGTGGAGAAGTGTTCGAGTTGCCTGGGCTGGCTAGCACCGGAAGAGTTAAAGCATTAACAGGCACATTACCTGCAGGCTTCCATGGTGGTCCCCATTGCAGTGCCTGGCAACACCCCATGTTGTTCTGAGTTCCCTGCTCTGGAGGGCTCAGCTGGAGCTGGAGTGGATACCCTGCAACTATCCCTCTTCACTGCTCATCAGCCTCTCTGTAGTGTAGCACATGGCCAAGAAGCCACTTATCAACACCTGGGCCACCAACCTGAGCTCAACTATTTGGCTACAAAGAAGCTACAGAGAAAAGGGGATTTCCAGTATGCTGTGGAGGCTGCAGAAGCCAGATGCCAAGGTACCATCTTGGGCAGCCTCCCTTTGCCTTTCTGCTCTTTTGGGAAGTTCCTCCTTGCTTCCTATTGCAGTTCCATTCCTTATTTGGGGCTTGGCTGATGTCATTGATGTCCATGTCAGTGACTTTTCTCATCCCAGTGACAAAATACCTGCCAGAAACATCTGGAAGGAGGAATGATTGGTTTTGACCTGCACTTTTAGACGTTATCATGGTGAGGAAGGCATGGGGCAGTTGACGGAAGCAGGAGCAGGGGGCTGGGCTCCTCACAGCACCTCTGGCAGACAGGAAGCAGAGAACAAAACTAGACATGAGGCCTAGACTGTGGCCCTCAAAGGCCTGCCCCTAGGGACCTGTCTGCTAGCATGTCCAAACATTCCATAGTCTCCTAGACAGCACCTCCAATAGGGAGTACTTCGCATTCAAACTATAATGAGACACGGAGCACACACAATATACGAAGTTTCCCTCCGTTCCCCCTTGCCTCTACCTTCAACAGGGAGTTACAGACTTGTGAGCCTGGAGCTGCAGTTGTCCCAATCTGGCCTCAGAGGAGCAGTCCTGAGAGTTCTGCTGGCTGTTGTGAAGAGTGGCAGGAGGGACAAGGTCCTTGCTGACCACCATTATCCACACAGAACTACTGCCCCTCCTGTGGTTTGACCTTCTGATCCACTAACCCTCCCTCTTTGATGAACTGGTTCCATTTGTTTCTGTCCCCTGCCACCAGTCCTTCAAGGCAGGCCCAAGCAGTGTTCAGGGGATGCAGGCTGAAGAGAACATCGGAAGAACCAGGGCTATGACTCCCTCAGCTGCAGCTGACACAAGCTGATCAGAGGAGGTGGGACAATAAGAAGCTGTATGAATGTCACCCGTTCTGTGTGTTGGTGAGAAAGAATCTGGTTGTAGCTGGGCACCTCATGTATTAGCACCAGGACAGTCCACAGAAGTAGGAAGAACCACCCCAATGGCTTGAGTTTTCTAGGTATAAACCTGTCCCTTGCACATGGTGTTTGTGAACACACACATACACACACACACACACACATCTGATCAGACATTCTGCCCTGGCAGTGTTTGGGGTAAGAGGTCACCACAGTGTTTGGGGAAAGAGGGCACCAAGTGGCCTGGTACCAAGTGGAAAAAGGGTGGGTGCTTGCCTTCAGGGGCTCATGAGGTTTCCAGGATGACAGAGCTAGAAGGGTCATGGCCTTGGGAATTGGGAGCAGATGCTGGGCTCTACTCCATACTTCCTAGAATCCTCTGGACCTAGACTTCTAGAACTGTCTTGACCTGTTGACTCAGCCTAGTGGGGTCCCTGCCTGATGGGTCTATGAGGTCTTGACATCTGGCATGGTTCAGATCTCACCTTTTGAATGCTGGATTCCCAGATCTCCTGCTATTGCAAAGCCTTTAGGAGTTGGGGCCTGGCTAGCAGACCCGAGTCTCCAAGAGCAGATGATGAAGGGTATTTTTTCCCTGGTTTTGGCTGTGCTGTCTGCTTCCTGATCTGCTGAGAAGTGGAGATTCTCCTCCACATGCTGCCAGGACCTCCATTATGTCTTCCCTCCCCTGAAGCGGTATCCAAACCAGCCCTTCTTTCCTTCAGTTGCTTCTGCGGTCACAGCTTCTCAAAAGTAATGAATGCTTTTCATTCTCTGCACTTGGGTCCCCAGACCTGGCTTCTAACAAGGAAACAGGCTGAGTCCATCTGCTAAGACCCCCTAGCCTGTGAAAGACTTTGGGGCTGTCTTATTGTCTAGTCCAAGGCAGGGACAGATGAATGGTCCACATGGACATTCATGTAAACCAGACTTGCTGCTCAGCCTCTTCCTGAGCTCCACATCTCTTATGGAGGAAGTTCCTAATGCTATCCCACCACAGACCATCTTGATGCCAAGTATAGATGACAGAACTGTAAACTTACGTTGGATGAGGGTTTCAAAAGGGAATGATCATTCAGAAATGACCCAATCACTTATTTGGAGTTTTGACAATCAAAAATGAATTTCTTCAGACCAGAAATGGATCTTTACATTTCCTCTCTCTCTTTCTGCTTCTGTGGGGGCTGTCGCTCCCAAATCTGCTTGCATCATGGCTCAGTGATGTTTAGAATCCAGAGTAGTTTTCTGGAGACAGATGGCATTGATTTCACATTTGTTCCACTGTGCCTGCCTCTCACAATGTATTAGCATCAGCTCCTGACATGCAACTACAGAAGACATCAGAAACGATTTGATTTGTCACTTAAAAAAAACATTTGTGCTGGACCTAGTGGGCCAGGCCTGTAATCCCAGCTACTTTGGAAGCTGAAGCAGGAGGATCATAAGTTTAAGGGCTACTGAGTTTAAAATAAGCCTGGGCAATGCAGTGAGACCCTGTGTCAAAATGATAGGCAATGAGTGTTAGGGGTCTTGCCCTACACACACAGCCCTGGATTCCACCCCAGTATGACAGGTGCATCCTCTACATGAGGAGAGTTGGGGAAAATGGACTCTTCGTGGACTGTAGAGGGCCCATCTCTGCTCCTTTCTGCACGTGATCTTGTCCCTGGTATTTCTGACTATTGCTTTAGTAGCTCAGGATGGGGAGAAATATTGTGTGGCTGTTACGCCTCAGTGTGCCGTGAAGAGCATGCTGGGCTTGAGGTTCACAGGGTAATTGCTGCAGGTCTCTGTGACTTTGGAATGCCATTGTTCCTCTTTGAGCCTCGGTTTCTCCGTTGGAAAAAAAAGAGCCATCTCTCTTCCTCACTTTTTCTCATGATCCAGGAGAGGGTAAAAGAGTTTCTGGTACTCAGATGCACATGAATCAGGTTTTTCTTTTGGTAATAGTAGGTATTAGAATCTCATATATGCAAGCATGTACTCTACCAATGAGCCACACACTCCACCTTTTTTTCTCCCCAGTTTTGGAAATTGATCCCAGGGCTTTGTGTAGGCAAAGCAGGGCTCTGCTGCTGAGCTATATCTCTGGCTCAGAGTCTCACAATAAGTCTCAGGTTGGTTTTGAAGTTGCTTTCCTCATGTTTTAGCCTCCCTCCTGGTACCTTACCACACCTAGCTCTTGTAACTCCTCTAAAGTCAGCCAGAACAGGAAGTTGCTTGGAGCCATGTGACCTTGAACACCTGAGTAGTCAAGGTACAGAAATAGAGGTGGTTCATGGCTGGTGAAAGGTCTTTCAAGACATTCTGGTGTGATACTACAGAGTCTCAGAGTTGACAGCAGGGTAGGAAGGAACTTACTTGCGTATGACATCCCTAACACTGCAAGCCCTGAGTTATCACACCCAAGTCTGTCCATAACAATAGGATCGAGGTTCCCATAGAATGATTCATGACACCACGCTGCACAGGGACAACTGGGAATACCCACTGCAGAGAAGGACAGATGGGGGCCAGGCTGAATCCAGTCACTGTGTGCACTCAGGAGAGGGGGTGCTCCCTCCCCCATGCTCCTCATCTGGGTGGCCTCTCAATGCTCCTTCTGTCAGTTCTGCTCAGGGAAATCTGAATATGCCATGCCAGGCAGACATTGGAGGAAATCAACCCAGACAGCAGACACTTAGTACTGCTTAGAAGGTCATGCAGTTCTGGCCGACAAGCTTGCCTGAGATGCGGGATGCTGCTGACATAACAGCCTCTACCAGGATGCCATCTCCTTTCCCTCACCTAAAGACTGGTTTGAAATAATAAGCACCATCAGAGTGGGAATACCACTGTCCTAAACTCCCCAGAGTTCCAGAGCCAAGACCCATGCAAGGCACACAGCAGGGGCTTCATCCATCTACCCAGGCATCTGCTATTTTGGTACCCAGCACTGGGCCTGCTGGGCCAAATAGAGCCCATCTCCCTGAGCTTGCAGGAGATGCTGAGAATAGACTAATAATTCCAACAGTGTTTTGCCATGTTTCAAGTAAGTCTTACCCTCTTAGTCATCTCACTTCCTGGGGCCCTCGAGACCCTCTAGTGCCTTCTAGTCTGGCATGCATCTTCACCAAGGCTAGCCTTCTGAATGAGCTCCTATCTCCATATAGAACCAATTCCATTAATTGATGTTTGAACAAAACACTTGTTTTCTGTTAAAAATGTCCTACCTAAAATGAAAATTAGAGGTAAGTCAAAGTTTTTTCTTCTCAAGCCCCAGAAATTGTTTTGGTCTCCAAGGCAGGAACAGCTTCTCCAAAAGACAAGACTGCAGATGAGCACAGGGGAATTGGCACTCCTTGTCATGGGGCTGTCCTATATGTCAGCTTAGGGGCCTCCCCTGCATGCTAACTATGGTACCCAACTGTCACTTGTTGGGATGGGGATGTGCAATTAGCAAAATAAAACTCTAGGATGAAAATGGTCCAAAACCCCAACTGGAAGGCCATGGAGGCTGCTTTGACAGGAATGATGCAGTTGGTAGAGAACTAAAACATACTCATATCAAGCAATAGGGCAGTTGACTTAGTGACCAAAAGGCTAAGGATTCAGCTACGGCATGGTGTAGGAGTTCTACCCGTGGAGAGCTTTCTGTATGTCATTTCTCTGGGCTTAATCCCCTTCCCCCACCCTCCTCCTGAAGTAGGCTCTACTGTGTGGATGCCATCTTTGTCCACAGGCTGTTATCCAATCACATTGGTTGCACAGATGGAGTGTCTGCTTCAGAAAACATCTTAGGTATGAATGCCATCAACCAAATGAAGTCATGTGTCTGTAGCTGAACCTCTTGTAGTAGGGCGACTTGAATGAGGAATGTCCCCCCATAGACATTTAGTCTCCAGTTGGTGGTACTATTTGGAGAGGTTATGGAGCCATAAATATGTAAGTGCCACGAATACAAACTCTAGTCCCCACACTTGCACGGCAAGTGCTTTACACACTGAGACTCTCCCCAGCCCCAAGCACTCATTGTTCTTAAAAGAGGCTATAGATTAAGAGAGAAGGGTGAAAAGGAATTGAAATCCACCATGTACTAGGAGCCATTTGACTTCAACCCATTTCTAGGGTGGAATTTCAGCATGCAGGGGATACTGCATGGCAGGCAATGGGTTCTTGATGAAGGATCCTCACCAGGTTTTATTTACTAAGTGAGTGGGTCTCCTTGTTCTTTGTTGACTCAGGATGCTAGGATTCTCTTCTGCTAGGATTCAGTTTTCTGCAGGCCTCCTTTAATTCCGTGTTTTATTACATTCAGTGCTTACCTTTCCCCGCTCCCAACAGATTTTCCTTTTCAAGCTTTTCTTCTCTGGTGCTCTACTTTATTGTAAAATAGCTTTCTTCTTAAGAATCAGGGCTACTACATTGCCTAAATTTTTTTGTAGTGAAGGATGCTAGTTTCTCAATTTTAAGGAATACTTGAACCATATGTGGCTTTCCCTTTGAGCTGTTTTCCACGGGCTTTAGCATGAAGCATTATTTGACCCTCCCCCACCACCCCTGTCCTGCCCTCCTTCTTTCCCTTTTCTTCTCCCTCCTCTTCCTCATTCTCTCCCTCTCCCTCCTTTCTCATTCCCCTTCCCTCCCCTGCCTTCCCCTCTTCCCTTCCTACTCTCTCCTTCTCTACCTCCACCCTTCTTTCAGTGTGTGCCCCACCTACAACTCTCCTCTCCTCTGCACCCACCATGTCATCTTCTCCCAGTTTCCTTTTCTTTTTTCTGTACTTCTGGAATGAACTGGCAGTCAGGTCTTTAAGACACACTCTATGTGAGCATTTCTCATGTTCCCTGAGTTCAGTCACAGCCCGAGACTGTCAGCCTGTGGAACTGCTCCCATGTGGAAATATGTGGTTCCAAATTTCAGCTTTCCATTTTCAGTGCCCTCAATGCTCAGTCATCCCCTGAACTGAAGCAGGCTGAGAAGGAGTCTGAATCCAGGTAGGTCATGACTCCTCCCTGCTTCCCTCTAAGAGTGTGTAGATCATTTTCCTACCGACTGAAGGGGTGGGCAGCCAGGGAAATAATGAATGGAGGGAGGAAGAGCTTCCCTAGAGGGAGTGAGCTTCTGTTGCTGTGGCTGCCCCAGAGACAGAGGGAGGACTAAGGTAAGAGGCAGACAATGGAAAGAAGAAAGAGCCAGGGAGTCAAGATGGGGTCAGGGTGAGTGAGGGCACTGAGAGTTGCTGGCAAGGGACAACCTTAGAAACAAGGGTACAGTATGCTGAGGACCAGGCTGAGATTTTCTGTGGAAATTTTGGAACAATATCTCCTTTCCTATGGGGTATATTGGCTAGATCCTACTCTGCAGATTGCTGCCCATTGCTGCCCAAAGATTTCGGTGCAGCCCCTTTCCTGGGACATTGCCTGGAGCTAATTACATCTCCTATTCTCCACAGCCCAAGATTGGCTCAAGTTGGGATCAAAAGGTGGGAAAGTTTGGGAAACACAGGAAGGGAAAAGAGCCTCTCATCCCTGCTGGCTGATAGGCAGGAACTTCTAGCCTGTCCTCATGGCACAGGCCTGTAGTCCCAGGTAGAGGCTGAGGCAAGAGGTAAAGCCCAACTTGGGCTACTTAACCAGACCCTGTCTCAGAGATGAAAAATAAAATGACAAAGAGAGCTGGGGACACAGCTTAGTGGTGGTGCTTTTGTCTAGCTTGTGCTGGGCCTTAGGTTCAAGCCCTGGGACAGAAAATACAAAACAAAAAAGAATTTCAGCAAAACTAACAAAAGCAACAAAAATCACTGTGAAGATTTTTTTAAATTCCTTTTGTGAGTCACTTCAAGAAAAAATGTTAAAATAGCAACGAGCCATATTTTAGGTCAAAACACAGGATAGCCCTTGAGTTTGACTTTCCTCCCTTTTCATCTATAAACTTGCTATTTTCTGAGAAGCTAATCAGCAAAATTATAAACCAAGATTATAGCAAAACATGCCTTGACCTCCTTCTGACCTATGGATAGTAAGAATTCCTTTGACCCTGGGTTTTTTTTTTAATATTTACTTTTTAATTTTTATTTATGTGAGCATGAGTGTAATGCCATATATATGCAGTGTAATGCCATATATATGCAGGTACTCACAGAGGTCAGAAGAGGGCATGATATCCCTAGGGACTGGAGTTACAGGAGGTTGTGAGATGCTGGGAACCGAACTTGGGTCCTCTGCAAGAGCCACAGGTACTCTTAATCACTAAGCCATCTCTTCAGCCCTGATCTATGTTTCTTACTTGTCTTGTCAGCCTGTAAACCTGCACAATGTGCCTTATAAACTCCTTATAATCTAATTTACTAATGAAAACGTAATTAGAAGCTTTTTGTAATCTTTATTTTGTGTAATCTTTTATATCCTTTGAACACAGTAACTTCAAAAGCCACCAAAATCATATAGTTCTATTAGGATATTCATACTTAACTGATATTCTCTCTTGAAGCTTGTACCTGACCTTCATTGTGTACAACTGTCCTTTTGTTAGGTCTTGTATCCACTTCCTTTTCTGAAGTATTTTGCATTGAATATAGGGCTTTATGCATACCAGCAAGTGCTCTGCTACTGAACTATATATCAGACTACACACACACACACACACACACACACACACACACACACACACACACACACACACAGAAAATTTTCTTAAAATTTTGAGATGGAGTCTCACTAAGTTGCCTAGGCTGGATTTGAACTTGTGATCCTCCTGCCTCACCCTCATGAATACCTGGCATTATAGGCCTGGGCTACCAGGCCCAACCCAACATTTTCTTAACAAATTCCAACTTTGCTTCATAGTGGCTTATCCTGAATTCTTTTCTGTGTCTTCAATGAAGAGCCAGGAAACACCTGAATGAGTTCTCAGGAGAGCATCTCCATGCTGCCAAGAGGATCATGAAGACTGGTCACATTCTTGAGAAGCTGGCTTTCAGCAAAGCCTCCCAAAGGTATGTGTGTAAGCTGAGAAGGGCTAGTGTCGCATCTTAGTCCATGTGGTGAGGATTGGGTGGGAGGATGCCCAAGAAATTTGCAAAGATCCGGGAGAGGCACTGGACTCACACAGAGGACAGAGTTGGACTTCTTTAGGCCAGTCTCATGTAAACTTGGTGAGTGAGTGAGAGCCCCCAGCCTTCTGCTCCCCCATCAGGCAACTTGTCTAAAGTCTTATAGTAAGAGGCTAACCTAAGACCTACCGGAAGCTGGATGGTAAATGGATGATTGAATCACCAGGCTGGGCTGTTGACTCCCTCTTTTCTCTAGGCCTCAGGCTACATCAATGGTTAGACTTAAGGAGGTCCCCAAGATGCCCACTTTGTTGTAAATTAGCATGTTGGTTGATAGCTGAGGCACAGAGTGAGCCTGGGATTATGACTCTTGGGCAGGCATATCTTACTGAGCAGGCTTTCTTTAAGAACTACCTCTGCTTCTGAGGATGTTACACTTCCTATGACTTGTCACAACACCCTCCTTTGCTTAGGAAGCAAACTATTTTTTCAAAGCTAAGCTTTCTCCAGGCCTATGGGATTAGTGCATGATTCAGATTAATGGGGTCCAAATTAATGTGATTTATCGTCATGGCTTTCACAAGCTGTACTCTACTTATTTGGCAACTTTTATTTTATTTTATTTTGTTTTCAGGACCTAAATGTAGGACACTTGGAGTAAGAAAATATGCCTCCTCAGTTATGCCTGTAAACATATGGAACACTTTACAAAGTTTTGGAAAGCACACAGAACAGCTCTATCAGAGCTGACAGCTCCAGGTGATTGTTGCCACCCTGATTTGGAGTGTAAAATGTCACACTTGAGCAAAACTCAAGCATTTCAGTTCCTTCAATAGATGGTATTTGGAAAGCCCCCAAATACTGAGTGTCCCTCTGGCTTTGAAAGAATAAGACAGCAGGTTGTCTGCATGTTTCTGGTGTGACTGGCTCACAGAACTTGCCACCATGTTGATGCCACCAGTAAGATTTCCATGCAACAAACATGAATAGCCGACCACCGTTTCCCTTCTGAGGGTTTGTGAACACTGATTGACATTCCAGTGTGGGTTATGTTTCACCTTCCACATTCCCCATCAAATATATGGTCTTCTGAGGCCTGGGGCAAGCCTGCTGAGGAGTTAAGGATCTTCACATTTGTCTTTATTTCTAGGCTAATATGGCATCAGAAAGAGGTCTCTGCATCATTGGCTCCACAGGGGGCCTGGTACTGCCCCTCACCCACTCCTCAGGAAACTCTTTCACAGTGCCATCTAGTTCTAAACGATTATGTAATTACATTTGTGAATGTAATCCTGCAGGGCATTATTCTAATTATAGCCTACAATCCCTTTCAGCTACACTCAGAGAAATAATTTGTGCAATGCAATGGGACTCCTCCAGCTGCTGCAGTGTCTAGAACCTGGGCACACAGTCAGCTCTGCCTCCTTCGTTCTTTCTCAGGAAGGGATCTAAGCATCAAGTCCCCAAAGCCATTCCTCAGGGACAGTCCCCAAACACAACAGAATCCTTTGTTCCTAAAACCTTAATTTAGCAACAAATTGCTCATTCTGGACCCAGTAACAGGAATTTTGAGTGATTTTGTGGTATGTAAATTACACCTTAATAAAGCTGTTTAAAAACAGAATAGTTACTAACTTAACTATAATCAAAGACAGAAATGGAGGTGTCTTACAGGTGGGTGGCTGTTGTGGGCCAAGGGAGGGAATGTGAAATAACAGTGACCCAGAGGGCCCTGAAGTTGATGGTGAATGAATCTTAGACTTAATTAACAGGTATGTTCAATTTAAAAGGTGGTGGAATTTTAGCTGTTTCCTTTGCTTTCTCCATATATTTTCTTTTCCATTCTTCCTTTTCCTCCTCTCCTACTTCCTCAGCATCTGTTATTATTATTTTGGACTTACTTCTTGATGTGTGTTCAAACTTTCTAGTCTTTTCCGAGCTGCAGTTCCTAGAGATCATTCTTTGGTGGGCAGCATTAGAGTCCGGACGTAACATTGGGCTTCAGTGAGCCTCACCTTCTGGCATTGAGCATTGAGAGTTTATGGGCTCCCCTAAAATCATGAGAGGGAAATCTCATCTTCAGTGATGCAGCCATGGTCCTGGGTGAGAGAGAGCCCGAGTTCCCAAGGGCAAGACCACCAAGTCTCAGGTCTGCCCTTAGGTGGGATGCACAGGAACGGCTGAGCCCTTTACCAGCTGAAGTCTCACTATACTGTGTCCCCAAAGTTCCAAATCTGAACTTCCTGGTTCAGATTATTTGGTCTTGGTCACCATCTTCTGCCTACTGGCATTTTTGTAAAATCAAATTAATATTTAATTATTAATTATTTATTAGGCTTCCCAGAGAGGCAGGACCAGTAGAATAATTATGTGGTCATACGAAAGAGAAATTGGCTGATGTAATCATGGATGCTAAGCAGACTGTCTGAAAGCTTGACACCCTGGGGTCCAGGGTGCATGGTCCAGTCTGAGGCCAAGGCCTCACAACCAGGGAAGCTGAGAGTGTAACTCTCCTTCTGAGGCTGCAGGTTGAGAACCCCCGGGAAGTGTACATTAAAGAGTTCAAAGGCTGGAAAGCTTGCAGTTCTGAAGTTAAGGACAGAAGAAGAATGTGTTCCGGTGTCAGGAAAGACCTCAGCTCCCCTTCCTCTGTTTTGAATTCAAGTTTTCCACCGTTGGATTGTGCCTGCCCACACTGAAGGCCCATATCCTCACAGCGACTCAGCCATTCAGATGTGGATCTCGTACAGTCCAAATTGTACTTTATGAGTTTCATGAATCCAGTTAGGGTGGCAGCCAAAGTCAATCACTAGTTACTACTGTAAATTTGTCTTTGTGTTATGCTTGCTTCTCCTACTCAGATCATTGATTTGGGTCATAACAAGCCAATGGATGTTATTTTTTGAATAGCTTAGTTAAAAATGGAGAGGGTGTGGGGGAAGTGATATATACATATATATAATTGTATATACTATCTTGGTTTCCTGTTAGTGGGTTACTCTCTGAAGGAAGGTCAGGGACATTCATGAATCCTTCTGCCTCTTACATTGATGATGGGCTGCCTCCATTTACCGTTTTACATAGAAAACACATTTACTCGTTTTTCTTTGGGAGTGTGGCCACTGGTAGACTGCCCATGCTCCAGTGAATGGTCCCATCCCTATGAGCGTAAGACAGCACTAATTGGACTCAGTGTGTTATAGAAAAAAAAAGAAACGAAAGAATATAAAGACATGAAAATTATTAAGAAAATATGGTGACCCCTGTCCTTAATTCCAGCATTTTTTGGAGGTTGAGGCATGTGGACTTCTGTCAATTCTAGGCTAGCCTAGACTACATAGAAGTTTTAAGCTAACCAGACTACTTAGTGTGATTCTATCTGGAAAAAAAAAAAAAGAAAGAAAAAAGACATTTTTTCTAAGAAAATACCTACAATGTTCATTTTAGTAAGGTTCTAAAAGTTAATAACAGTTTGTGAAAAAGGCTCTAAGCAACTATGTTACTTTTTCCTTGCAAAATGTCCCCACGTAAATGAAGTGAGATCCTGGAAGTTTCTCCTTAAAGATGAAGACACAGGCCCAGTGTAGTGGCACAGACCTCTAATCCCAGCATTCACAAAGCTGAGGCAAAGAGATTTTGAATCCAAGGTCAGCATGAGCTACCTAGAGAGACCCTGTCTCCAGAAACAAACAAACAACAACAACAACAAAAAAATCCCCCAAACAAACAAAAAGACATAGGGCTGTTCCTAGCTCCTGTTTTCCTATCATTCATATACTTTTCAGAAGTTTTGAGTTGTTTCATTTTATTCTTATTCAGTAATGACATCAACTAAGATTATGGATTTCCTCCCAACATCTGCCTTTGGAGGGATGAGACCAGGCATTTGGAAGCGGTGATGGGGACAGTCAGCTCTATAAACCCAGGGATTTTACAAGGGACTTGTACATAAATGATTAGGTTAAATCCCTAGATTATAGGACTGGAGACATGGCCCAGTGGGTAAGAGCACTTGCTGCTCTTGCGGAGGACCTGACATCAGTCCCCAGCATGCATGTTCTGTGACTAACAACCACTTGTAACTCCAGCTCTAGGGGATCTGATGCCCTCTTCTGGCCTCCATGGGGACCTACACCCATATGTACCCCCATATGTATTTATAAATAATAACAAGAAACTGGAGACATAAACTAAGGGCACTTTCTTTTGCTGAAGATCAGGGTTCAATTCTCAGCACCCACATGGTACCTCACAACTGTCTGTGACTCCAATTCCAGGTATTAGGATGTCCTCTTTTGAACTCTGCAGGTACCAAGCACACATGTGGTATATACATGCAGACAAAACACTCATACACATAAAATTAAATACATTTTATGGAATTAAAAAATAAAAAACTAAATCTTAAAACCCTAAATGATTAGATTTTTTAGAAATTGAGCATTAATTAATCACTTCTATTTTTCTTATGACAAAAGGATACATCCTGTGCATTTTCATGTAACATTGGATGTTGTGGGGTTTTATGATTAAAAATAGATTTTACAAGTGTATCACAAGTGTTCAAGCACTATATGTATTTCCTGTAAGAAATCAGCCAGCCAGCCTTTAGTTCATTTTCTGTGTTTATGTTCATTTTGGCTAAGTGTTTCTGCCCAGTGCAGAGGGGTGGGAGGGCTGTGGGGTAGGGAACTATGTTCCTGTACACCGTGGAGTTCAAGGGACTAGAGCATGACTTGGCTGACCTTTCTCCCTTGGAGCTCTGTGTTGGGGAGACAATGGAGTCAGACACTATGGAAGGGAGACCGGGCCTCACCATCGCATGGGGATGTGGATTGGCCAGGGTCTTAGGTAACGTGGTGAGGAAGACCCCTACCTCTCTCCAGTATGAATGGCCTCTCCTCTGCCCCACCTTGCCTCTCTGGGGGCTGCTGAAGGTGAAAGAGGGCAATGCAGGGCACTTCCAGAGCATTCTGTATGCATTGTCAGTTGCAGAAGGGCTGGGGATCCTTCAATCTAGTCAAGCAGGCTTCCTGTAGAATCTGATCTTTCTTTTTCTGTTCTTTTCAATAGTTCAAGACATATCTGGCTGGCCTTGAATGTACTACCCTGACTAAGCTATCTTTGAATTCACAGAGATCTGCCTGCTTCTGCCTCCACAGTACTAGGATTAAAGGTGTGCACCACCACGTCTCTCCTAGTATATGATCTGGACCCTGGGGGACCTTCTCCTGAATAGCTAGTCTGAGAGTTCTAGGCTGCTCAAGGAAACTTACTGAAAATGGGAGCCAGCCAGGGGTCCCTGGAGGATATCAGCTACACCACCAGACAGCAGATGGGTGTGGGAAAGGGATAGAGCCAGACACTAGCCCTGGGGAGATAGGAGACTAAGTCCCTGGTGCCCAGAGTCTCAGGCTAACCTTTCCAAGCCTCACTGTTCTGAGATCCCAGACTCCAGGGCAGGGACAGATGGATGCTTAGCAGATGCAGGCCCAGAAGAGACCTGTCAGCTCCTGCCTGCTCCCACTGCCCACTGCTCCCAGAACTGCCTCGCGTCAGCTTGTCTCTTCTTGTCACCCATGCCGAGAGCCATGAGAATGGGAACCAGACGTTCCCAAACCAGGTCTTATTGGAATCTTGCTCTCTGCTGAGCCTCTCTGTGGCCAAACTTGGGGGCTCTGGTGTGTGTCAGTTCTAATGTGAGGCTTTGGCCAGGTGGTCTCCTCTCACCTCAGCTTTGCCGTGTATGAAATGGGCCTGAGCAGATCTTCTCTTCTTCCTCAGGATCAAGTGTGATGGTTACTGAAATTGGATATTGGAAAGAGTTACAGCGACATCAAGGACTGAGCAGTGGCACCTGAGGACTTCATGGTCCTGGCTGGATGTCTTTGTGCATTCTTCTTGACCTGTACATTCTTCTTGACCTGTGGAAACTCCAGTTATCTCAGCATGGCCCCATCCAAGGTGACCTCTGCTGAGAGCAACCAGACAGCATTTCAATGGATCTGTGTAGTGTTAGATAGACCTGACCTCTGACCTCCAAAGAGTTCCTTTACCTCTGCCAACCTCATGTTCTTCACATGGGAACAAAGGGGTCATCCTTTGGAGGGGAGATGTGGGCTGTGAGTGGTGAACAGCTGGGAGTACTGGGTATAGTGGCAGGTGTATACAGGACTATGTTGTGATGTCAGGTGACCATTTTATCAGTTCCCAATCTGTGGGTAGCCCCCGGGGGGTAGAATCCCCCAGACTATCTTTCCCTGAAGTTTGGGATGATGCTCAATGGGCTTCTTTCTGGAAGTGCCGTGGGGAAGCAATGACTACTGGGAATGATTTTAGTGTTTTTTAACTACTTCTTCCTTTTGAGACATTTCTACAAATCTCTCCTGATGCCAAGCTCTCCACTCTTTTTCAGTCACCTATATCCTTTGGTTTATCACAGTCCTTGTTCAGGTCCTTCCCAGAGCAGTAAATTCGCTGTGGGAGCTCAGTCTGTGAAACTCCCTGATGGATAATCATTTCCCCTGCTCTCCTGTGAAGCCCTTACTCGCCTTCAAGACCCTCCCTAGCCCTGGAAATAAATTAGACTATCTCCCTCTCATATGAAGGCAACTGTTATTTTCCTTGGGGTTGTTCCTTGTGAAATGCAGAGAACAGCAGGGCTAGCTCAGCTGGGAGTTGAACCCTGCAGTGAAGGCCAGGGTGGCTTCAGCACAGCCTTTTAGCCCTTACCTGGAGAAGTCCCAGGTTGCAGACTCTGATTTGCCTATGAGCACTTTAAAAATTCTTTTTATTCTTTTTTTATTTAAACAAATTATTTGTATATATAGATATTTTGACTGGAGCTATATGTATCTCTGATGCTGGCAAAAGCCAGAAAAGGGTATCAGATCCTCTGAAATTGGAATTACAGATGTTTTGAGCAGCTATGTGGAAGAGCACATAGCTATTTGGAAGAGTAGCCAGTGATCTTAAACTCTGAGCCATCTCTACACTCCTAAAATCCTTTTTAAATTAGTATACACTCATTGTAAAAAAAAGTAATGGGTTCCATTATGAAATTTTCTTTAAAAAAAATATATATATATATATGCTTTGCATGCATATATGCATCTGTATCACATGTGTGTAGTGCTCCCAGAGGCCAGAAGAGGGCATCAGATTCCCTGGAACTGAAGAAATCCGTGAGTTCCCATTTGAGTGATGGGAACTGACCCAAGAGTCCTCTGCAACAGCAGTAAGGCTCTTAATCACTGAGCCATCTCTCCAGACCCTGATTATGACATTTCATACATGTATATTATGCACTTTGATAATAGTCAAACCCCCATCACACTCTCTCTAGTTCTTTCCTTCTTCTACTTTTGTGCTTACCCTCTCCACTTTTTAAATATAGGTTCCACAGTGAGGTAACTAACCATTCAATGTTTGTCTGAGTCTAGCTTATTTCATTTAACATGATGGTCTCTGGTTCTTTATGGTAGATAAAATTCCATTGTGTTCATGCACCTCGTTGTCTTTCTCCACCCATCTGTTGATGGACATCCAGACATCTTGGGTATAGCGGCCAGTTCTGAAGGAGTAAGGCAGAGTGGAAGTGGGCCATTTTCCTCCTGATGGAGGTTGATGACTAAACTTTGGGTCCTGAGGGTGATAGCCTATGGCTATCTCTTTGTGGGTCTCCACTGGGGGGAGACTGTAAAAATCATTTGCCACCTTGAATGGAATCTCTATGGTATGGCAGAGTCATCTGAAGTTCTGCTATTAGTTTTTTTTGAAGAATCTCCATAATGATTTCCATAATGGCTGAACCAGTTTATAACTTACCATTGGGTTGCTGTGGTACAGAAAAAGCCTGTTACTACTCTGGTGATCAGATGGCCGAGCAACCTAACTGTCATGATAGAACCCTCATCTAGTGCCTGATGGAAGCAGATGCAGAGATCTAAGGCCAAGGCCCAGGTGGAGCTCCAGGAGTCCAGTCGACGAGAGAGAGGAGGGATTATATGAGCAAGAGATATCGAGACCATGATTGGAGAGAACACGGGACAGCTAGCCAAACTAGTGGAAACACATGAATTGTGAGCCAATAACTGAGGAGCCCCCATGGAACTGGACTAGGCCCTCTAGATAAGTGAGACAGTTGTTTAGCTTGAACTGTTTAGGGTGCCCACAGGCAGTGGGACTAGGACCTGTCCTTGGTGCATGACCTGGCTTTTTGGAACCTAGTGCCTATGCTGAGACATTTTGCTCAGCCTTGGTGCAGGGAGGAGGGGATTGGACCTGCCTCAACTGAATCTACCAAGCTGGGCTGACTCCCCAGGGGAGACCTTGCCTTGGAGAAGGTGAGAATAGGAGGTGGATTGGGGGAAGGGAGAAGGCTGGGGGTGGGAGGAGGGAGGACAGGGAATCCGTGGCTGATGTGTAAAATTAAATTAATTATAAAATAAAATATTTTTAAAAAAACAAAAAGAAAAATGTTGTCCAGGAAGAGCTTAACAAAGTCCTGGTTATTGTTGGGTTCATGGGAAGATGAGACCCAGGGCCACAGAGGATGACAGAGCTGATGCTGTAACCAAGCCCTGGGAAGGACAGTGAAGAAGGATCAGCGGTCTTGACCCCTAGTGTGGTATCTCTCTGAGTGACAAGACACATACACCTGATCTCAGACCTGAGAGCCTAGGTGGTGCTGTGTCCAGAATCCTCTGGGACACAGATCTGCTCTCTCTCTCTCTCTCTCTCTCTCTCTCTCTCTCTCTCTCTCTCTCTCTCTCTCTGTGTGTGTGTGTGTGTGTGTGTGTGTGTGTGTGTGTGTGTGTGTCCACAAAGAGCTCTTTCATCTCCTTAGGTGCTCTGTGGACAGGATTTGGTTGGGGACTCAGAAAGGCTCACCCCTCTCTAAATCCCCAACCAGAATCTGCCTGCCCGCCTAGAATCCACAAGAGAGGATCTGGGGTGTGGCTCAGTGGTGGAACACTTGCCTAGAATCTGTCCACCAGTGAGAGGGTGAGGATGTGTCTCAGTGGTACAGCACCTACCTAACGTGTGTAATGCTCTAGGTTCCATCTTCAGCACGTCAAACCACAACAAAAACACACTGTTGAGATGTGAGTTCTGTATTGGGAGGACCTTTTGAAGTGGCATGCTGAGTGCCTCTCAGAAGTGTCCTTCCAAAGGTCATGGGGGTTTTCTCCATGGAGAGGCTTTGTCCTCACTTTCCTGCTTCTAGGTGCTATCCCCACCCCCACTGACACACACACCTTGGTCTAGCCCCCATTTCAGAAGCTGAATCCTCTGTCCTTACAAGAAAGCCCTGTGACTTGCATGGAGAGTCTGTGCAGCCTCGGGGGTGGGGGGGGTGGGCTGCTGTCTGCATCCATGAGGACAGCTCCGTTGTAAGAATATAACTTTAGAATCCAGCCTCTGCTAAGGCCATACTATCTACAGTAGTCTCTTCTCACAGATCCCAACAGGCTCCCTACTGAGACATTGTTTGTGAGTCCCTAGCTGACAGACTCTCAGGTTCTAGGATCTCTAGCCTGAGAAGTGACTTTACATCATAAGGGTGCTAGTGGCCTGGCTTCAGGCTTGTGCTGTGAAATCTCCCCCACTCTCAAAAGGTATAAAAACCGGGGAAAAAACAGACCCAACTTCTGGGTTCTAACTCTTCTCTCCAGAATGTCACTGTGCTATCCGTCTGTCTCTGGCTCTAAGGCCTAAACTCTCCTCAGAAACTCCCAGTGTGCTGTTGCCTCTCTGTCTGTCTATGGCATTACTGAGTCTTCTAATGAACTCCTTACTCCCCAGTAATCCTTCTCTGTGTCCCTCTTGACCTCCCCCTCCTGAAACCTATCACTCACTCCACAGTGGCTGCTGACTTTCAGGCTAAGCCAGGAGGGACCCAAAGTACCATACTTCATGGTAGTCTCAAGGAGGTGCAAGCCAATGACTTTGGTTTTATCACAAGTGTCTGCCATGCAGAAAAGGTATGACAAATGAGTCATCGTGTGTTGTTGCTATAGCATGATTGCTTGATTTCAGAACTCAGACATCCAGGCAGCTCAGAGACCGAATGACATCCCCGAGGCCAAGCACCACCTGCAGACATATTTACTCTTATCCAGGGAGTGCCAAAACCTTAAATAGTTGCAACTATTAAAGGATTTAGACGTGTGTGTGTGTGTGTGTGTGTGTGTGTGTGTGTGTGTGTGTGTTGTACAATAAAAAACAAAAGCAAAAAAAATCCAGGTTTTCAAAAGCTGTCCAGTGGGAGTGAAAATGAAATTAGTCAGCATGGGTTGGGCTAAGGTCTGGGATTGTCAGTTTAGGGGTACTTGGAATGCTGGCCAGAAACTTCCCACCTTCTTTTGGGAGCACCTCAGTTTTGTCTGTGTTCAGAGATCCACAGGGTTTCCTGGAGTCTTTTCCCACTTGCTGGAATAGCTGCCCTGGAGTTGCCTCCTGCCTAGATCTTAAGAGGGCCCCTGCTGCTCAGAGAACTGTGTGTTTTTCTTGAGGGCATAAAATATGTCTAGTGCAGAGCTGGCTCCTACACATCCTATCCTGGAAATAGAGTTAAGAGCAAGCAGGAAGGCTGATGGAAGAAAACAAGGCCTTTCTCTGCTGGTTCATTTTGGTCTTTCAAAGGTCCTTAAACTTGTATGTATTCTTAAGTACCCCATAATTAAGTTCTGGAAGTGGGAAGTTGGAGGATGGGGCCACATAAAGAATCCTGCAGCTTTTCTTACTAACCCTCAACCAATGAGTGGGATTGGAGGACCCTCTCAAGAGGCAGGGTGCTCAGCATCTGGTCTCCAAGAGGCCCTGCCAGGCCACAACTTTAGGGGCTGCTTGATTCTATTTGTGCATTTTAAATTTCAAGTAAGCCTGCTTGAGATGGTCTCTCAGTGTGGTGACTCCTCCCCTTGAGTAGTTCCAAGCAAATCAATTTCTCTGAGGCTCCAATTTCTCCAGCTGTGAGAACACAAGACTGTTAAGAGTTCCACGCCCTCTAGAACATCATTGTCAGTGTTAAATTTTACTTTCTTTGGTTGTGGTGGGAATGGAACTGGGACCTTGAATTTACAAGTGTTCTGCACTGAGTCAGGACCCCAGCTCCTCACTGGTGGGTCTAGACAAGCACTCTGCACCACACTCCAGTCCTTCACTGGTAGAATCTAGACAAATGCTCTAAAACTGAGCCATGCCCTCAGCTCCATTGATGATGCAAAAATCACTACTCTCATCTTAAAGGAAATAAGAGAGTTTAATCTAGAGCTTATTGAGTGACCATGGCCCAGGAACATAGATTCAGGTCACCCCTAATTCCATGCTCCAACGTGGAAGCAATCTCATGAAGTTTTATAGTTTTATAGAACAAAGGGAGTCATAAATCAAGGCAAGTAAAGTTTAAGATACATTGGTGGCTACATCAGAGAGGCAGGTACAGTGAGACAGGGAAGTTTTCTGTAGCCCCAAGATGCTATCTGAGCTTTTGGGTGGTGGAAGCTAGTGTTCTGCTAAGTTAATAGATTCTAAAATGTCTTATTTATTACTCACAGGATGGTAGTTCAGACACAGAGGTGGGCAAGGAATGGCTATTCTGGGGAGGCTAGAGCTAGCCCTAGATAAGGTAACTAGCCTTTGGATCTGCAACATTCCATTTTCTCCACAGTACTGAGATTCTAAGCAGACAATCAGTCTTTGCAGCCACAGATTCTTTTCAGGAGTTTTTATTCCTACTTGTGGATTGTAGGCAAGTGGTCTACCACTGAGCCACACTCCCAACCCCTCACTGGGGGGTTCTGTAGGCTGTGCAGCATGCTCCAGGTTTCTAGCTTTTGTGGGCTGTCACCCATGCTGGCATGGGCTTTTGGTGATACACTGGAGTGTTTTCTGCTCCTGTAAGTAACCCCAGTAAAACTCATTGGCTCACCAAGTGGGAATTTGGTGGTATTTCTACTTCGGTTTGTCCTGGGCTCCTAATCTGGGGTGATAGACATTTGTTCATATCTCGCCAGGAATAGTGTTAACACAACAGTAATTTTTCAGCTTTTGAAACCACATCACTCCAAGGTTGTAATTTACAACCATGTTCAGGGTTTTAAAAATACAAGTTAGTTCACCTATTTTCTTACCTTAGACTTTCCTTTCGTAAATACACCCATGAGGTGGTTTGGAAGGTGCATTGTTCAGGTTTAGGCATGAGAGGAGTGCTGATTAGGAGATATTGAAAGGTCATTGTTTGAGATCTCCCTGAGAAAATGGAGCAGTGTCTCCATAGGTGATCTTCACAGTGGTTCTGACCTTGTCAGTTATATTGAAGTTCTTGATTTTCAGTCAGCAAGTGCCAAGGTTGGGGTGACTCCACTCTCCTCCCATGTCACCATGCCTTCTTCCCCTGCCTCAGTTGGACTCTGTCCTTATCTTGGGCACTTTGAGGGATACCTTTGTCTCCATGGGCACGAGGCGGGAGGAGGGAGCTTAGTGAAGATGCAGCTGGCCTTTATCTGTGGCTGCAGCGGTGTCCCCAGGGAGGTGACAGAGAGACTGTGCCTCCTGGAGACATCACCTCCCAAGGCCTGGGGTGGTGACACTGACGGTGAAATTAAAATCCTCTCCCTCCCTTATCAGCTTCCCCAGAAGCCTGTCTAGGAGGCAGTGCTTACTCCAAGCCAGCCAGGGTGTCTAAATATCAGTATCTTTTCCACAGCCCAGGCTTCGAAGTCACAGCTGCTCAGAAGGGGCTTTAAAAATGAGTATTTACTGCTTTTGTTCAGCTTATAAACGTCATACATGTTTACCAGGAATAATTTAGGAAATCTGTGAACAAAGTAAATAAAAGAATAAAACCCTCCTCAATGCCTCTCTGAGACAGATATTCTAAACTCGGAGAAATTCTTTTTAGACTTCACCTACTTCCTTCATTCCTTCTCTCATTCATTCTTTCTTTAAATTTTTTTTGCTCTAAAGTAAATAAAAAAATAATAATACAGGTAAAATACAGCCCTAACTCAAAGTCTTTTTTTCTTTTCATTAAGAGATTTTCTACTCGTTTTACATATCAACCACAGATTCCCCTGTCCTCCCTTCTCCCACCTGGCATTCCCACCTCCTCCAAGGCAAGGTCTCCCCTGGGGAGTCTGCAGAGCTTGGTACATTTAGCTGAGACAGGTCCAATCCCTTCCTCCCTGCACCAAGGCTGAGCAAAGTGTCTCAGCATAGGCACTAGGTTCCAAAAAGCCAGGTCATGTACTAAGGACAGGTCCCCCGGTCTCACTGCCTGTGGGCACCCTAAACAGTTCAAGCTAAACAACTGTCTCACTTATCTAGAGGGCCTAGTCCAGTTCCATGGGGGCTCCTCAGTTATTGGCTCACAATTCATGTGTTTCCACTAGTTTGGCTATTTGTCCCTGTGCTTTTTCCAATCATGGTCTCGATATCTCTTGCTCATATGATCCCTCCTCTCTTTCATTGATTGGACTCCTAGATCTCCACCTGGGCCTTGGCCTTAGATCTCTGCATCTGCTTCCATCAGGCACTAGATGAGGGTTCTATCATGACAGTTAGGGTGTTCAGCCATCCAATCACCAGAATAGGTCAGCTCAGACACCCTCTCGACAATTGCCAGTAGTCTATAGTGGAGTCATCTTTATGGATTTCTGGTGACTTCTCTAGCACTCTGCTTCTTCACATTCCCATGGTGTCTTCATTTATCATGGTATCTCTTTCCTTGTTCTCCCACTCTGTTCCTGATCCAGCTAGGACCTCCTGCTCCCCTAAGCTCTCTTTCCCTGACCCTTGTCCTCCATTATCCCCCCACCCCCAGTTTGCTCATATAGATCTCAACCACTTCTCCATTGCTGGGAGATCCCTGTGTCTTTCCTAGGGTCTAACTCATAGTCTTATCAGGAACCTACCTTTTTATGTCCTTCTACCTCTCCTCTCCCCTCTCTCTTCCCTTCTCTTTCCTCTTCTTACTTCAGGAATCTGGCTGCGGGCCAGTTGAAGCCCTGAAATAGTATGCATCCATCCTTATCTGTTGTGTGTGGTTTTGATTTTGATGTCCAGTTTGCCTGTTCTATTATAGATTATAAGGTTTTGTTGATGATATATGTGTGTGTGTGTTCACTACACACATGCCCCCCCACACATATACACATATATATACGAGAGGTAGAAAAAGGTCTTAGACCATGAAGAATTGCCACCATGGAGTCAGTCTTCACTCCACCTTCTGTCCAGGAAGGTTTTTAACTCATGATCCCCTTGCCTTCATTTCCCAAGTAGCTGGGACTAAAGGTCTGTGACACCAGGCTATTGTCTCATTTCTGTAGAAGTCTCTTTGGAGTTGTTACTTAATCTTAGGTCATTGCTCTTTATAGTCTGTCCATATGTTTTTAGTTGTAATAGCTTGGAGAAATACACTTTTGGTCTTAGTCTTGATCACCCAGGTATTGACTTTCAAAATAACTATCATCGTGGTTAGGGTTTTTTGGGTTTTTTTTGTCAATTTGATATAACCTAGAGTCACCTGGGAAGAGAGAATTTCAAGTGAAGAACTGCCCCCAAAAGATTAGCCTGTGTCTGTATGTGGGGGACACTTTCTCGACTGGTAATTGACTTAGGAGGGCCTGGCCCACTGTTGGTAGCACCATCCCCAGGCAGGTGGGTCTAGACTGTATAAGAAAGCTAGCTGAGTATGAACCAGTGAGCAAACTAGTAAGTAGAGCCTTTCATGGTTTCTGATTCAGTTCCTGTCCTGACCTCCTGTGATATACTGTGACCTGGAAGTGTAAACTGAAATAAAGCCCATCTTTCCCTAAGTTATTTTTGTTCATTGTGCTCATCACAACAGAAAACAGAAAACTGGGACGGTTGTTACATAATTCTTCTGTTTCTGCTACAGATATATCTACTTGGCTATTCTTTTGAAATAAGTGACTCTCCAATGCATTAAATATTTCTCTTGATAGTGGTGTTTACTTTCCTTCTGTGTAAAATGCTCCAGTAAACTCTGCTGATGCTTATGTTAGATTTTGGTGTAGCAGAAGCAAAATACTCTCAAGAACAAATTAAAAGGAGTGGGGCGGGGGCGGGGGGTTAGTTTGTTGTTGGAAGGCTCCTGTTCATCATAGTTGGGAGGGAGGTGTGGGAAGAAGCCTTGGTGACCGTGGCAGACAGGAAGCAGAGGGGAACCTCTGCAGACATGCCACCAATCAGGCCTTCTCTTCTATAGCTCAATCACCTCCTAGGAGGCTTCAAATTTGAGTCCATACGTGGATTAAACCATTCATTAGGACAGATGCTCGTGATCCAAGTATCTCTAGAATAAGGTTGATAAATTTATTAACCTAAAAATAGAAGAATTCCAGCACTTGAGAGATAGAGGGAGGAGGATTGGAATTTCACCAATCTTTGTGTCTCTCAATCCAATTAAGCTGGCCATCCAAATTGACCACCCTCAGGTGGCCATTCAGAAAGACCTTGCATTCTGTTTGTGCCATTAACATACATCTCCCAGCTTGTACTTAAAGATTTGTATGTGAAATCTTCAGAGATGTGGGCTCTGGAGCTACTGCTGAGTTAGAGAGCTAGACACACTTGGACTTGACACCCTTCCTGCACCGGCGAGTCAGTAAACAGGCAAGGTGGAGAGTCTAACATCCCAGCTCCTGCCAAACAATCCTTCTGCTCTCACTGCTCTTGCTCCCTCCTGATAAAACACATATATTCTAATCCTTACTGACAGCATTTCTTCCTTTGAGACTTTTGAGTTTGGTTTTCTTGAGTAGTGCAACATGTTCATGACTTCTATTGTACAAATGTATTTCAGACAGGATCTCATGTAGTTCAGGCTGACCTTGAACTCACTATGTATATGACCTTGAAGTTCTGATCCTTCTGCCTCTACAGCCCAGGGATTTCTTTTTTTTATTTTTTTAACAATTTATTTATCTTTATTTTATGTGCATTAGTGTTTTACCTGTATGTATGTCTGTGTTATGGTGTCAGATCTTGGAGTTACAGACAGTTTTTAGTTGCCATGTGGGTGCTGGGAATTGAACCCAGGTCCTCTGGTAGAGCAGTTGGTGCTCTTAACCACTGAGGCATCACTCCAGCCCCCAGGGATTTCTTCTGTTGTTTTATGTTAATAAATGTATTGGGAGCTAGATTCACTTTATTCTACACCTAATCACTTGCCTTTAGTCCTAGCTATTAACCTTTTTTGTCATTAATGCTTTCATTTTGCTTATTCATTTGTTTGTTTCTTGTGGCTTGTGAGGATGGAACCCAGGGCATGCTGGGCAAGCTCTACCACTGAGCCATATCTTCATCTCTATTTGTGTTTTTAGCATGAGTAATTTAATTTAAAATCATTATATTTTCCTAGTTTGTCAGTTTTTAGTCTAATTGCATTGGGGTTTGCACATAGGAGGCCAGGAGTGGTAGAACTTGACAGGCTTCTGTGGTATCTGCCTACAAGGCTATTTATTTGTAAGTCTTCCTTATTTTGTTGGGGAGAATGCATACCTCTCATTGCCCATGGCACAATTCTCTACATATTCATTATATCAAGTTTGCTACCATGTCATACAAATTTCTCTATCATAAATAATTTTTTTTCTGCAGTAACAATTTCGGAGAGAATGGGTTAGACTTTCCTACACTGATCATAAATTTATCAGTTTCTTTTTGGAATTTTGTCAGTTTTGCTTCATTTATTTTTGAGGCTCCGTTGCAGTGAGGTACATAAAATTCCCAGCTCTCATATCTGCTCTCGGAGTCTCTTCTGTTCATAATCACAGAGTCTTTTATCTCTGTAAATGCTTTTTGTTCTGAGTTCGATAGGATCTGCTCCTGGAATTGCTGTCCTCTTCTGCTTCCCTGCTCCCACTATCTGGGCTGCTGTGGCTGTGCAGGCCTACCCCTCCCGGCTTTGCCAGCCTGCAGGGTGGCTGGATTACCATGTGTGTCTTACACTGAGCAACAAATGATTAGAAAAATCCAATCTGTTGGATTCTATCTCCTGATTTGTACCTTAAATGGATTTAAATTTATTACAAATACCATCGTAAGATTTTGTGTGTGTGTTTATTTTGTTGTGTTTTTTTTTGTTGTTGTTGTTTTTGCTTTTCGAGACAGGGTATCTCTGTGTAGCTTTGTGCCTTTCCTGGAACTCGCTTTGGAGACCAGGCTGGACTCGAACTCACAGTGTGTTTATTTTGTTAGTTTTACACGTTTTTTTCTCCCCTCTCTGTTCCCCTTTCTGTTCTACTTGATTAAAGTTTATTGATTCCCCTTTGCCAAATTGAAAACTCAAGTTTTTATTTCTATTTTTAAAATAATTATAATTCTTACATATTTTGGAAACTTAAGTTACAGAAAAATTGTAAGAAACAAAAAAAACCCAAAACAGTATTTTCACCACCAGAAATGAATCACTTAGTATTTTGACATTACTTCCAGAAAA
>CABHPQ010154889.1:0-24178 GCA_902168405.1 Peromyscus aztecus
AGATTCTCCTGTGCTAATACTACTACTGAAAAAACACTTAGGCATCAGAAGCCCGACTGTTCAATACTGTCTAAGTAGAAGTACACCCTGAGCTCCAAGGAGCTGAGCAACTCTGGGTAGCAGTTCCAGAGAAGCCATCTTTTCCTGCATCTACTACAGAGCTGGATGTACTCTCTTGACTATTTACCTTTTGGTCCTTATGACTAAAACAAATATTGGGTTCAAAAAACAGCTATTCTCATGTATCTATTGCTACCTTTAAAAGAAAAACATCACTGAAATTATATGAAAGGTATAGTTAGTTTGATCACATAACAGAGAGGTAGGAAATACAAAAGACGAGCACTGGGTTCGTGTGTATTTGCTTTTAAATTATTCCATTTTTATGTATTTATTTTAATTGCCATAACTTTCTACAAGGTAAAGCTTTTTTGTATTAAGAGTCAAGGCTGTCTTTAAGCTTCTACAGTGTCTAGCCTCTCTCACTAGATGGCTTAGCAGCTATGAACACTGGCTGCTCTTACAGAGGACCTGGGTTTGATTCTCAGCACCCACACAGAGGCTCACAACTGTCTGTTCTGGAGCATTCAATGCCCTCTTCTGTCCTCCAAGGGCACCACATACATATGTGGTGCACAGACATATATGCAGGCAAATCCATACACATTAAATAAATAAATATAAATGAATGAATGGTTTTAAAGGGAACCTTTGGGCTTATCTATAGACAATATAATTAATTCTTTAAAAATTATTCTTTCTTTTTTGGTGCAAGGTTTTTTCTTTTTAATTATATGTGTATGTTTTGTCTGCATGTATGTCTATACACCACACGTATGTATGGTACATACATGTATGTATGTACTTGCAGAGGCCACAAGAGGGTACTGGATATTTGTGAGCTGCCACATGGGTGCTGGGACTCAATCCCTGGAAGAGGAGCCAGTACTCTTAACTTTGCTGAGCCATCTCTCTAGCCCTAAGTTTGTCTTAAGATTTATTTTTATTTATGTGTGTATGTACATGTATGGATACCCATGGAGGCCGAAAGACAGTATCTGACCCCATGGAACTGGAGTTACAGGCAGCTATGAGCCGTCTGATGCGGGTGTTAGAAAGCACGCTTGGGTCATCTGAAAGAGCAGCAATGACTCCTCAATCGCTGAGCCATCTCTCCAATACCTGGTACAAGTTTAAGACCGAGTATGTATTGTACACTTACATCACAACTCAGCCTGAATGAGCTGTGTCTGTAATACTCAAGAGTCATGTGTGTCTAGTGGTTAATGTACTGGACAGCACAGATCTAGATGCCCTTCCCTCAGGCTATGCAGTAGAGATGGTGTACTCACTCAATAAATGACCAGCACACCTCATCTCAAACAGCCCAGAGCAGTTTCCCAGCACACAGCTCTAACTCATGTTTCCCCTTGTTCTACCTTCAAGAACAGTTCATGAAATTTCTCTAAGCTAGCTTTCTCATCTCATGTTCCAACCTTTGTCTCTTCACTACCACGTAACCATTACAGTAACATCTCTCACTATTTTAGAGTCAGACAGGGGAAGAAGAGGCCTGTTCTAAAGTCATTTTATGGTGTTTAAAAAACAAAACAAAACAAACAAACAAACAAAAAACTCAATTGACTGAAAACTATCCTTAAAATTCCCTCAAATCTTTCCTGACAACACTAAACATGCCTGTGAGAGTACACATTTCTTTAAAGGTCCAGAGTAACTGGCACTAATATGGCCATGACCTCCATTTCTCAGCTGCTTCACTTCAAAAGCTCACAGGGTAGAATGGCAGGTGGATCTGCTGCTAGACTACTTCTAAATCACTAGGTGGCATTACAACCCTTTAACACAGTTAGAAGAGAACTCTAAGGAACCTCTGCTTCCTCTCTTGACCATGCCAAGCCCTCTACTACTTTCTGTTAAGTCTTAACCCATTAACCATTTAAGAGGCTACATATGTTATATATCAGGTTGGGAATGCAGCAGGTAGAATAGAAAGCATGAGCTTCATATTCTAGGTTTGTTAGAATCTACTATGCTTTCAGCAACCTTACAGGTGAGAATATTATCCAAACACAGAGCTCAGTGTTCACACATATTCAATAAGGAACAGAGAGCAATGCTGAATCCATTCCTTTCATTCATTACCTCCATTCAGCCTTTTTAAACCTTTCCTCTCATTCAGGGGTAATTTTTCAACTAATAAGGAAAACCAATATTTCTAAATCATACCTAAAAGACTTTCCAATTAAAATGTGTCGAATCAAAATTCACAACATATTCTCATTACCTGAACAAACCTGGGTGGGAATTTTTGTCTGAGGTCTACGAGTAAAGCATCCACACGCTGTCTCTGAAAAATAGAGCTTGGTTCTTCTTTCCTTTTGGCTTTAGGTTTGACTTTATCTATTAAAATATAAAATCCAAATGAACATGCTGAAACCATTATTTTAATAACATCTTTACTAAAACAATTCTTCAAAAAAAACAGCAAATATATAAAAGGAGTTCCTAACTATCCTTTACAAACGATGTTAAATTCTAACATTTCAAAAGCTGACATACCTGTCTCTTAAAGATATTTCAGTTTCAGTGTGTAAAACTGATAGACAAACAGTTCTAAGACTAACATGCTTCATAATTACCTAAATCACAATCCATATTATAGGCCTGAAATTACTTTTGAGTATTTTAAGTGCAATTCAATAGTCCTTTTCTGTACAATCTACTAAGGACAAATAGAAAAGACAGGTTTTAGTTACTATGCTCCATTATAAAGATAGTAATTAAACCAGGCAAGAGAATCAGGAGTTCAAGGTCATCCTTGGCTATACACCCAAGTTAACCTATATATAGTTAACCTGCCTAGACTATACAAGATCTGTCTCAAAAGACTGAAATTAGCTGGGGATGGTGATCCATATCTCTGTTGATCTTAGCATTTGGGAGGATGAGGCCAGAAGAATTAAGGGCTCAAGGACAGCCTGGGCTCCATATGGAGAGATTTTCTAAAACACATTCATTTATTCATTCCCATTCTCTTTCTCTATGAAAAAGGTTAAACACTGTATTGAGGAGAAAAAGTACAAAACAAGATCATGAAGACAAGAGCAAAAAAGGATATGGAGGAGAAAGGCTAAAGTTACTCACATCTGCTCTGGCGGGGGAACAGGTAGGGATGGGTGTAGGGACTGTCTCTAAATGAAGGACTCCAAGAGGCCATGCTCTAGACATCATAAGGTGGGGACAACTGCCCCGGGCCAATTTTACTCCACTAAGGTACACTTTCCTACATCAAACATTACTGCCTGCACCCAATATTAAGAATCAAAGTAACTTTATTTGAAAGGCCACTACACAGCTCTGAATCCTACATAAAGGTCATCTTCCCTATGCTTAATTATTCTCAAAAAAAAGGAAATACACTGATACAGACACATTTCTGGACACAGGTTTTTGGTAAAACATGCCAAAAGAACAGCCATCGATTAGCATCCATGGAAACTAAAGGACCTAGTATCATGACAGGTGCTAACATCAAAGAATTAGAAAGTGACCTAGGTTCAGGGAGAGGTACAGTAGACAAGGCAGTGGCCATGCAAGCCTGGAGAACTGAGTTTAATCCCCCAAACACACATTAAAGGTGGATGCAGAAAACCAACTCCAGAGCTGTCCTCTGACATCCACACATATATTCTGTGGCACACAAGCTTATATGCACATCATACACTTACACACACAGACACACACACACACACACACACACACACACACACACAGTTTCAAAAGACAGCCAGCAAACAACCTAATCAACTAGGGATATAACTTGGGAGTAAAGTGCTTGCCTAGCATGCCTAAGGCCCTGGGTTTAACCCTTAACACAACAGGAGGGGGTAAAAAAGAAAATGAAAGGGAGTGAGAGAAAGGGAGGGAACACAGTCTGGCCAGCTGAAGAAAGGGCACCGAGAGCAGTATCTCATTTCCTGACTTTGAAGACTAGAAGGCTGAATGGTTCCAAATTCCAAGACAACCCCAGAAGTAAGAAATACCTTTGCTCATTCATCACCAATGTTTCTCCTCTTATGTTCCATCTTTATGTTTACATCTTCTTTACAAAGCTTATGGACATGTGACCTCATAGACAAAACTAACAACTGTTCTGATGTTACTATTACTGCACCTATGACATGAACACAGGAGCAGTAACGCCATCATCTGAGAAATTAAAACCTATCTCGGTAACATAGCAAGCCTTCGAGCTGCATCTTCAGAGTATCAAACCATTCTGAGGGCCTAGGCACTCTACTTACCTTGCTCTTCATGATCTTTAAAGTGCCACCAATACCCTTTGGAAGGATGATATCGACAGTATGACATAGCTTCATCAAAAGCTGACTGAATACCATGCACTGCAGTAAGCTTGCAAAACAAAACAAAAACCAACAAATTCTAAATCTCTCATGAGGTCAACTAAAATGTCCTAAGTAAATACAAAATATTACATATGCAAAGATAATTTCCTGTTTTCAGAATCTAGATTGCCATTTGACTGGAGTTGTATTCACCCCCAGTATCTGCAAGGGATGAGTTCCACACTCACATCCCTTATATAAAATAATTAGCATTTCTGTGTAACCTATGAATTCTCCAATATTCTTTTAATCATCTCTAAATTACTTACAAGACCTAACACAATATAAGTACTATATAGACAGACAGCTATTACAATGTATTGTTTAGGGAATAATAAAAAAGAGCAACAAAAACATAGTACAGGTGCAGTTCTTTTTCCAAGTACTTTTATGTATATTACTAATGATGTGGAGCCTGTGACTCTTCAGACTCTTATTAGCACGGACTTGACCCACAGTAACAGTCAACGTTTTATACCAGCTTACACAAAGCAGAAGAGCTTCTACTTGATTCTCAGAGCAGGGGCTCTCAATTAGAAGTTTGCTTTAATGTTCTAAGAATATAAAAAAAACTAGGTGTGCTGGCACACATCTGGAATCTCAGGACTTGAGATGGAGGCAAGAGGACTGGGGTTCAAGGCCATCTTTGGATACGTAATGAGTCCAAGGCTACTGTCTAAAGAAATAAAAAGGGAAGGGAAGAGAGGGGGAGGGAAGGGAAGGAAGGAGGGAGGGAGGGAGGGCGGGCAGGCAGGTAGGCAGGTAGATGCGTAGGTGGGTGAAGACACGTACCACTCTGGAGTTTATAACTGATCCCAAGTCTGGTGCCTGATAGATGACTCCAGCAATGATATAATAATCAGCCAGTGGGATAACTAAAGCAGCAGGAAAAAATGCTTATGAACACATCTTGGACACAAACTGCTAAAAAATTATTTTTTCATAGAACGAACAACTAAACTCTGGCACTTTAATATATGAAACTTTAAGGGAAGGTCTGGCAATTTCTATAGAAGTAGGCAGTATGGGAAAACAGCCACACTGTTCATTTATGCTATCTAGGGTTGTTAACAGTTGAGTAGTTCCATGTAGTTCCATCCACAAAGCGTAAAGAGTTTACTCTCTGCCCTTCACAGAAAATGTACACCAATTCTTACCCACAAGCAGGGCTTCTCAAACACCAGGCACATCTGAATCAAGTGTAATCAATTCAATGCATCTTAGGATTATTAAAATGAGATCTTACTAGGTACATGTATAGGTATATATAGCACATTTCAATGGACTAAACAATGCCAATGCTGTCAGTCAACCAAATTGGGAAGTAAGACTGAAGAACATAAGACACTTAGAGACCAGAGTGAAGAAGATATGTGATGCATGCACTATACTTTCCTCTGAGTCCCAAGACTGAGCCCTCAGGACAAAGATAACTATTACTGAGCCTCAATACCATCTTGTGTCATTACTATATCCTGAATGTTCTCAAGTAGCCTTGCTTATTATCTACAGTTCTCTTTTTCTCTGCAGAGACTCCAGACCTTCCATTCTGAAATAAGATATGATTTCCGAACTATAACTTCTTTGACAAGTGATTTTCTGATATTGAAAGGTTCCAGGGAAAAGGATGTTCCCAAGTGTCTTTATGTAGAGCATCTATTTGAGAGATGTCTCTCAGCAATACCACCCTGCTTTTCTACTTTGATTAATCTCTTCTGCGGTGAGACTCTACAAAATCTTGGCTTGATCCCAAGGTGTCTTGAAGTGCCAGTCATTGCTAAAATATATGCTTTAGCTCTCTGATTCAAAATCAAATCTGGATGCATTTACTCTTCAATGTTGTTTCTTAAGCAAATATTATTCATTTGATAGTAAAACCCAGGTAAGATTTTTGGTTGAATGTGTCATTTGAAGATACTCAGTGGATTCTCTATGAATTTAATAAAAAGTATTAACTCAAAGACTGAGAGGAGATGAAAGTTATTCAGGAGGCTCAAGGTCCAGTGGGAACTCAACAACTGTGCTCACAGGAAGAGGTGAACCATCTGGGTTTTTGATATACTTCTTACGGGAGCTATACCTGCCTGCCCAACCAAAATGTATACCATGAATATGGTGGAAAACTGGTTCCTACTGGGAGCCTTTAATTCTAGTGAACAGAAAATGCCTATGTGACCAGTCCTCAAAAAAAGGTTTAGGCTCAGAATTTCAAATGGCTTCCTGGAGTAGAAATGTGTGTGTGTGTGTGTGTGTGTGTGTGTGCGCGCGCACGCGCGCGCAGCTTCATCTTATGCTAACTAGAAGGCACATTTGGTATGGATCCTCAGAAGATGTTGATTCCTACAATGGCTTTTCCTATTATTTGTCTAGCTGTGTATCCTTACCAGGCAGCCATAACAAATTCTGGCCATGAGTACAATGAATGCTAACTCTGATGAGTACACCCCTAACAAGTACTGGACATATATGTAGTTTGTGGGACCTATAGAAACAGAATTCGATGCAAAACAAAACAAATCATAACATATCAGTCCCTGAATGGTATACCAAAATAAATCCCTTATTTAAAAACAAAAGAAAGCACACAGATCAGGAAGTAAACAAATCGTGGTGTTTTGGACGTTTTACCTTGAGCAGGGGACTGCCGCTGTTGCTTTCGAATGATGAAAAGAATGGGCTCTTGAGCATGTAAAAGGATGTATTCAACTCCAACCATCTGACTGAAAAGGAAACATACGGAGATCTATGAAGGAGTCCTAAAACTTTGTAGGACTTAAATTACCAAATAAATTGCAACAGTAGTGTAGAAAGGGGACTAAAATTGCTTATGGTTAATGTTAAAAGTTGGCTATTGAAAAAAACCAGCTATTTTCCCAGACAGTTGGTACATAGATTAAAATGTGGTTTTTAAACAAATTTATAAAAATTCATGAATTTAACAATAAGTTACCTTTAACAGCTAAAATTACCTCATAGCAAAAGCTATTTAAAATATAGAAACTAAACTTTATAAAACCAGTGAGCCATCTCCTCAGCCTAAAGCTCAGGGGTTTCCTTCCAAAGATTCAACTGTATCTGTCACTAATTACCACACACAGGCAAAATGACCAATCATTGCAAAATCTCAAGTTAGCAAAGGTGCTACCTTCTTAAAACAACTTACTTCAAGTGCTCTAATGTTAGCCTCTGCATCTTGACCACTTCATTATTACACGTCCTATCATAAAAAGGGTTGCTTCTTTCTGAAAAGTAATCCAGGACACTACCACTGTTCAAAATGGGGATCCAAGAGCTGTCAACCCAAGAGATTCCCAGCAGATTATCTATAGGAAAGAAATAAAAGAATTAAAAACAATAAATAATCCAATGAATACCTACTATGTGCTGTGAATTAATGATACAGATTCTGTCCTACGTACTTATATTTTGGCTGTGAGCCTAATATTTAACAACTGAGCCATCTCTCCAGTCCAGCCCTATGTACTGTTAACAGTCTAACAGAAGAGAGAACTATGAAAAAGGAACACAGTAAGGACTACAGTAAAATTGGGGGTAAATTAATTATAGAAGCATAAGTGGGGTAACAAAGCAGCTCACAGAGAAAATGGAAATTACGTTTCAAGGGCAAGAAGTAGGTTTGCATTGTTAAAGGAGAGACTCGCCATGAAGAAGAGGGTAAACTGGTTCCCAGCAGAAGGAACTCATACACAAAGGTACAAAAGATAAAATACATTGTTTCTCTATTTTGATTTTGAATAGTTTGATTGGGTAAAGAAGTATTAAGATTTGAAATCTAGAAAAATCTTTTTAAAGACTAGAAATCCAAAGTTTTTTGTTTGTTTTGGTTTTTTGGTTTTTGTTTTTTTTTTCTTTTTCTTTTCTTTTCTTTTTTTTTGGGGGGGGGGTTTCAAGACAGGGTGTTTCTGTGTAGTTTTGGTGCCTATCCCGGATCTCACTCTGTAGACCAGGCTGGCCTCGAACTCACAGAGATCTGCCTGCCTCTGCCTCCCCAGTGCTGGGGTCAAAGGCATGCGCCGCCGCCACCGCCCGGGTGAAATCCAGAGTTTTTAATGCTGACAACTGATTCAAAAATGTCCAAACACACCCACAACCACCAGTTTAAAGATCCTTCCATTGGCAGGCAAAGAATATTAGGGAGCCTCTACTATAGACAAGAGAATAATGATACAAAAGTTAAGGGGCAAATGGTAAGTAAAATCCCCTTTTTACAGTCATAATGTTTCAGATTCAGAGTAGAATTAACTCTTAATTTTTAAAAAGACATGGTAGAGCCAGGAACAGTGATCAAGACCTACAGGCCATAGCACCCTGGGAGGTTAAGACAGGAGGATCAAGAGATTGAGGCCAGCTTGGACTACATGTGATCCTGTCTCAAAAAATATGGTAAATTAGTTTTCTATAACTAATGAGTTTCATTGTGCACTGACTATGATGATGATGTTTCATATCAGTGCCAACTAAACACCACTAGAGTTAAGTTATAAAAATCATAATGCTAATATAATACTGGGTGAAAAGTTTCACCTCTTCTATACAGCTACTTTGGGCATCTCTGAAGAAGTCAAATCTTGCTGGGCATTGGTGGCACACATCTTTAATCCCAGCACTTGGGAGGCAGAGGCAGGCAGATCTCTGTGAGTTCGAGGCCATTCAGGTCTACAGAACGAGATCCAGGACAGGCTCCAAAAAAAAAAAAGTCAAATCTAACTCAAGGTAACAAGTAATTTCCAGCAAAATGAATCAAACGTAAAAAAGTTGTTACATATAAAAAAAATAATAAATTGTGCTTTATGTGATCTAAAATAAAGGAGACAAACAGATGAAGTATGTTAACAAAAAAATACCAACTGTGGTGGTATTGTGTTCCCCAAAATATTGTGCACCGTAATAAACTTATCTGGGGTCAGAGAACAGAATAGCCACTAGGTACAGAGGCTAGAAAATGGTGGCACTCACGCCTTTAATCCTAGCATTCCAGAGGCAGAAATTGCTTTGGATCTCTGTGAGTTCAAGGCCACATTGGAAATGGCCAGGCATGGTGACACACACCTTTAATCCCAGAAAGTGAGCCTTTAATCCCAGGGAGTGACGGCAGAAAGCAAAAAGGCGTGAAGACCAGAAACTAGAAGCTTTTGGCCTGGTTAAGCTTTTAGGCTTTTGAGCAACACTTCAGCTGAGATCTATTCTGGATGAGGACTCAGAGGTTTCCAGTCTAAGGAAACAGGATCAGCTGAGGAACTGGCGAGGTGAGGTAGCTGTGGCTTGTTCTGCTTCTCTGATCTTCCAGCATTCACCCCAATACCTGGCTCAGGTTTGAGTTTATTAATAAGACTCTTTAAGATTCATGCTACAACCAACCATCTCTCTCTCTCTTTTTTTGTGTGTTGTGTGTGTGTGTATGGATAAAGTCATAGTCAAAATATTCAAAAACAGAAATAATGTTTTCAGAAAAAGATATCTTTTCTAATAAAACGCAACAAGGGAAACGATGGCCAGGCAATGGGGGCACACCCCCCCTCCAAAAAAAAAAAAGGGAAACCACGACTAAGATTTAAATTCTCTAGTCCTACTAACAATCTTATTTACTGTGAAACATGCATTCCTTTATCTATTTTAGGAAATTGACTTTTTTCCTTAAAAATGTTTCTTATGCCTTATCTTTATATCATTTACCAGGCATAATCATTTCATGCCCATATCTATTAACTAAAGGTAGGTAGGTAAGATCTTTATTTACATATACAACATTATGTGTGTTAAATGCTCGGTAAACCAATTATTGTAACCCAATAAATGTTAACCGTGACAGTGGTAGTGGTGGTCTTTTCTCTGCTCTCATGGCAATTTTAATATACTGTTATTACTAATTCTCATATCATAACCAAAACCACAGAAATGTGCTCCCATTAAGTTGTGAGTTTTTATTTGTCAGGAAATTACTCATCAAATGCTTACAATTCATGACTGAAAGCCAAGGCAAGTATGATTTACTCTATTAATCACACATCTTAATCAATCAATTTAAACAGCCTCATGTATTCAAGGGCATTCATCTACAAAACACTTAACTGGAATGAAAAGTATAGTCTCTGGCTGAAAAAAAAATGTACTTGTCCCACTTCAAGATAACCTCTGGTCACAACTTCATAAATAGTACTACCAAACCAAGCAGATTCAACCACTTCTCACTAATGTAGTTATCACCCTTTTCCAAGCTATCTGCAATTTCCATCCATTCCAGAAAAGTCCTCCTGGTTTTTCAAATCCTTTCCTTGCCTCCCTACACTATTCTCAGCAGCAAAAATGATCTAATACATAAATATATAAATTAAAAGAAAGACAATCAGAACATGCCATCTCCATTGATCAAAACTCTGCAGTGGCTCTCTTACTCTGAGGAAATAAACCTTACCCTAGCCTACAAGACTTCTCTAAATTATCTTCCCACATCTTCTCACTCCATTTCCGGCTGTGCCAGCTTCTCTGCCATTCCTCTAAACATCAAACACATTACAATGATGCTAACAAATCTAAATAATAAGTAAAACACTGAAACTGCTAAATAATCAAATATGATATCGTGGACTAAATTTTTCTTTTTACTTATTAGCAAGACAGCATGGTGAACAGCTGTCAGGGTAGCATTCAACAATCTTCAACTGATGAACTTAGAAACTTGAAACTCCTCACAATGGAAGACAAGCAGGTAAAAATGTGATCCAGAAATACTGACAATCGATACTTAAGTAACTATACATAAGCTACCTGGAACCTGAGTTCACCTAAGATAGCAAAAGATATCTCAAACACTTTAAAAAAATATATGAGCCGGGCGGTGGTGGCGCACGCCTTTAATCCCAGCACTCGGGAGGCAGAGGCAGGCGGATCTCTGTGAGTTCGAGGCCAGCCTGGTCTACAGAGCGAGATCCAGGACAGGCGCAAAGCTACACAGAGAAACCCTGTCTCGAAAAAACAAAATATATATGAAACATGTTCATTCAAGTAACCCGAATTAATTAAACTCAATACACACACACACACCATGGAAGTAGGTGGTGAACTTGTTGGGAATAAAGGATTCACCGGGAGTGTGTAAGATAAAAGAGAGTAATGGGCGGTATATATGATCAAAATGCATTATATGCATGTAAAAAATTGTCAAGAAAAAAAAAACTGGAACATATACAAACAAACATGCTACCCGAGACCAAGAATCAATGAAGAGGTTGCATCTCCATTTATTTATTCTCTGATTCAACGAAAATGACAATACCGCTACAGCCTGCCGAAGGTAACTACTGGATGACAAATGAAAGGTATTATAGACCAAAAATTAAAACATTAATACGAAGACTTAGGGATTTCTGTCCGGTACGATAGGATCAGTCCTGATTTTATTCCACTTCTCTCTTCCCAAAAGCCATCCCCTCACCTCGATATAACGCCCCAGCATCGTGGTAGAAAAGGCCAAAACTGCTTCTAACTCTTCCGTTTCGACTCTTTTAAAGAGACTCGTCAGAATACGGAAAAACTCTACCACTTTTCGTCAAATTAGAGCCTTCGGTTGTCCAGAAGCCACTCAAAAGAGCTTGAGAGAGACCTCACAAAAGGGTATGAGGCTGACCTCGGCGAGCTATAAACCCCTAACAGACCACAATCTGAGGGTGAGCGTAACATACATTACCTCGGATATCCACCGCCGCCATAATTCTAAAAGCGCTCGTAGAGCCTCCTTCCGGCGCACAGTGAAGGTAATGACTACCGCGACGGAAGCGGCGGGCTGCCGACCGTACCGGAAGCAAGGAGGGCCAAAGTATTCTGGAGACGCGCGCGGGGTGGGAAGGGGTGAAGGGAGGCGTAGAGTGGTGGGGGTGGGGGTGGGGGGTAAAGTAGGGGAACCGGGTTGAATGTTTGCAGTTGGACACCTGCGAAGAGGAAAAAGGCGAGGCCCGGGATGGCGACCAGGAGGGGAAGGGCGGGACCAGTAGACTATGGAGCAGGAGAAAGGAGGGCTACGGTCGCGGTGGGTTCCAAGCTGGAGCTGGCCAAGTCTGGAGGGGCAGAGTCAGAAAAAAAAAAAAAAAAAAGTAAGTCTATTTACAGGTAAAGAGGTTGAACAGAGCCCTGCCTCATGCACACCACTGATACTCTAAAATTCTCCTCTAAACCGAGTCTAAGACTCTCACTTCTAATCCCAGCTCTCAGGAGGCAGAGCCAAGTGGATAGCAAATTTAGGGCCGGCCTGGATTACATAGAGAGACAGTATTTTCAAAATAATAAAAATACCTCATGAGTATACAAACGAGCTGTTATTGAGCAGAGAATTCAAAAGTCTTTCGTTTGCCTGTTGACTGAGCCCATTAAAAACCTTAACCAGGGCTGGAGAGATGATGGCTCAGAGGTTAAGAGCACCGACTGCTCTTCCAGAGGTCCTGAGTCCAATTCCCAGCAACCACATGCTGGCTCACAACCATCTGTAATGAGATCTGGTGCCCTCTTCTGACCTGTAGTCATACATGCTGTATACAAAATAAATAAATAAATCTTTTAGAAAGAAACAAAAAAAAAAAAAAAAAAAAAAGAAAGAAAGAAAGAAAAAAAACCCTTTATCAATTAGAAACCTGAATCAATTTATGACTAAATTTCTTAAAATAGGAAGAGCTTGTGAGGTAAATTGTTAGTTAACAAGCTTGAGAAAAAGGAATGTTCTGAGTATTGTCCTAGTGTTTGCCTTCCAGGTAGTCTGGAACAGACAGACTTCAGGTAGGGAACAATTCTGTGGTGTGGAGAAAGCATAGAAAACGACAGAAGGACTTTCTGTGTCTAGTGTGGCTTTATAAAAGCAAAATGAGCCGGGCAGTGGTGGCGCATGCATTTAATCCCAGCACTCAGGAGGCAGAGCCAGACGATCTCTGAGTTCGAGGCCAGCCTGGGCTACAGAATGAATTCCAGGAAAGGCTCCAAAGCTACACAGAGAAACCCTGTCTTGAAAGACAAAAACAAACAAACAAAAATCAAAACGATGGAGGTGCCTGCAAACAAGACAGAGCCCCAAAGCCTGACACAGGAGCCTATATTCTCAAAACTAAGTACTGCCCAGCTCCCATTCCCAGCATTTAACCATAACCATCTAGTAAGGCAGGAGGACC
Source organism: Peromyscus aztecus (assembly GCA_902168405.1). NCBI lineage: Eukaryota > Metazoa > Chordata > Mammalia > Rodentia > Cricetidae > Peromyscus > Peromyscus aztecus. Next base: position 13,598 of record CABHPQ010154889.1, read on the forward strand.
GCTCATTTAATTGGGATTTTTTTTTTTCACTCAGAGACCAAGGAATAGCACATTTTAAATCAGTGTAATAAAAGCATATTTCTTATTCACTTCAATTTTTGAACTAGGATGTTATACTTGAAATGATGTGGATAAAATAAATGTTCACAAAGAAGTATGCACATGCTGAGCTGGGTTTTTTAGTACAGACAGTTTCAGCAGGAAGCAGCAAGCTTTTGTTTTGTTTCACTGATCTTGTTTCCATGTGTCCTTAGAAGCAGATTAGGAAAGGCTGTGACAGAACACAAGCATGATAAACCAGATGGATGTTAAACCAGACTGGGGAAGTCCACTGGACTTTGCAGGCAACAGGAGAAATGTGATTGAACTTCCGGTTTAGAAAGCTGCTTTAAGGAGGATGGAGTTGGAAGTATTCCTAAGACTCAAACCGGGGAATCTACATCGGCAATCATTGGAAACTAAATGATGTCTTCACTAATAAAAATATTGAACTGAAGGAGGGAGGGATGAAAAATATTTAGGTGATAGGATTAGAGAGCAATGGTGACTTAAAAGCCTGGTGGGGGAGAGGAATTAAAAGTGAGTCAGCCCCAAGGGTGCAAGCATGGGAGAGCTGGCCCCACTATTGATCTGTGATGGGGGCGGTGTCTGCGAGGGAAAGATGCTTCCCCTTGTTCCTCACCCCTTGCCACCTTTGGCATGTAGGAGATCTGGCCCCTGGGTCATGAGAGGAAGGTATGGCCCTGCCCTCACTGGCTGTAGCACTCAGGACAACAGGCCCTGCACCTCACCTAGGCAGCACGGTAGAGCTGATCCTGTTGATGTGGGGGGAGGGGGGGTAATGTGACCAGAGAATGTGAGCATGGGAGGTCTGACCCTGACCCTCATCTGCCTTATGGCGAGATTACCCTCCCCTAACCCCACCAGTCACCGCCTGTGGCAGGTGGGAGAGCTGGCCCTGAGGTTGTGAGAGTGGGAGAGCTAGTCCTGCCCCTCACCAGCTGCAGCACTCAGGACAGTGACCCCTGCAACACAGTGGAACTGGCCCTAGTGGTGTAGCTGTGGGTGAGCCGACCCTGGGGGCATGAAAGCAGAAGAACTGCCCCGCCCCTTGCTGCTTGCAGCACAGGGTGAACTAGCCAGGGCAGTGCTGGAGAGCTCCCCCTGGTGGTAAGGGCAAGGGAGAATTGGTGAGCTGCCAGAACCAGGGCTATGAGTTGGCCACCCCAACATCCATGATCTGCTGGAGCATGTGAAGGGGCCAGTCCTGCAGATCCAAAGCTGCAGGATCTCCACAACACAGGGCAACAGAACATCCAAGAGGAGTCCCAGTGAGGGCCCAGTATCAATAGTGTAATGGAATTCAGAGGCCTCAAACCAGACCAATGACTTATTGCAATGAGCACTTGCAAGTAAAGATATATGGACTAAAATATATACTGTGTGACTCACTGTGTCACACTACAGCTTCTACAGCAAGATTTTTCCTTTTTCTTTTAAATTTTACTTCATTCTACTGGGGGAGGGGTGTTTAGGGGCAGAGGATGGATGTGAGGGGAGGGAGAGATGGGTAGGCTTGAGATGCATGGTGTGAAAGCCACAAGGAATCAATAAAATGTTAAGAAGAAAAGAAAGGAAGGAACGAAGGAAGGAAGGAAGGAAGGAAGGAAGGAAGGAAGAAAGAAAGAAAGAAAGAAAGAAAGAAAGAAAGAAAGAAAGAAAGAAAGAAAGAAAGAAAGAAAGAAAGAAAAGGAAGAAAGAAAGGAAAGGAAGAAAGGAAAGGAAGAGAGAGAAAGAAGGAAGGAAGGAAGGGAAGAGAGAGAAAGAAAGAAAGAAAAAACTCCTAAGAGCTCTCCTGACTAGAGAACAATGCAGAACACATAACAAAAGCTCCCTTTATGCTAATGTTCTAAATAAAAAGAAAAATACATGGCTGTGTTCCATAAGATATCCTTGAGAAAGTGGTCTAGAAAGTATGAAGTCTGTATGAGATGTTTTCTCCTCTTCTGGGGAGGAACTTCAGATGTTTCATAATATAAATGAAGGTAGAAAATAACCTCAGAATTGCAGAGGCAACACCTGAAAAGTCATTCTGGAATCTCCGAGAGTGGCTCCAGTGGTCCAGGGAGAGACCAAGTATCAAGATGGCCTGGGTGTTTAAATGTTACAAGAAAGTACATCACTCATACACAGCGTGACGTAGAGGACAGCACTTCTGAAAACAGCTGTTCACCTGGGGGAAGTAGCTGTAACTGTAAAATAATCCAATCACTAAGAGCTTTAGCCCTGCAGTCCCAGATAAGCTCAGTCAGAAGACACAGAATCACCAGTGCCTAATGGGTGTCAGTATTCTTCTCACTACAGAACCTTCATTAAGGGTCTGTGAGGTTGGATGGCACTCAACTTCAAAGACCCCCATGAGCCAGCCAAAAGCACCAACAGTGGCATATAGATGATCAGAATCCCACATCACAGTAGAAAACCCCTAACCACCATCGTCTTCTTTGGGATTGAGGTCCTGAGTTGCTTAACTGATTCTGAATGTTGCAGAGAGGAGTATCCTACTCATCTGTCAAGCAGGAGCCCAAAGTCAAATAGCTGTGTGTCAAGTGACAATCACAGAAGGTAGCAATAACATGCAAACCTGATGATGAACCCTTATGGACCTATGAGTAGAGGATTAGGCAGTTTCCTAAGTAAGACTGTCAAAGAGGGGCATGCAGCTCAGTGGTAGGTGCTTCCCTGGCATGCACAAGACCCTGGGCTGCATCTCTAGCATTCGAAAGAAGTTATAGCTAGGTATGGTGACTCACATTTGTAATCCCAGCACTTGTGAGACAGAGGCAGGAAGATCACTTCAAGTTCAAGGCCAGTCTGCTTGCTCTATAGAGTGAGTTCCAGGCCAGCCATGGCCTCATAGTGAGATACTGTATCAACAACCCCCTTCCATAAAACTCCCTAGATTTTATTAATAATACAATCAATTGATCCTGGTTTCTTACTGCCATTTTAATCTGAGCCTTATCTACATGTGGGCCACATTGTTAGTAATGTTTGTTTCATCTTTCTTCATGATTAAAATCACCAAAGATTTATCCAATTTGATTGCTTTTCTTTAAAAATCAACTCTTACCTTAATTAATTCTAGTGTGTCTTTTTCGCTTTCATTTATTTCTGCTCTTAATCCTGTTCTTTCTTTCTACTTCATGTGGCTTTCCCCCAATTTTAAAAAATTAACATTATCTCATTAATGCTCGTTTAATCATTTAATTCTATAAATTGTCCTTAGGGGAACACTTTCCATTGTATACCTTGAGTTTCATGCACAGTGTTTTCATTTTCATTTTATTCTGGGTGTTTTTTTAAAGTCTTGACTATTTTTTAACCCTGAGTTATTTGTGTGTTTTTAAAATTTACAAATGTATGTAATTTTTAGTTTTATCTTTTTTGTTACTCTACTTGCCTTGCTCTCAGAAAATATCTTCTATTCTATACCTATCCTTAATATTTGCTAAGCTTGCTTTGCCTCCTAACTGATTATGTTACAACTGTATTTTGAAATAAGGTCTTGCTATATAGCTCAGGCTTGCCTCACATTTGCTGTGTGGACCAGTTTGACATGGAACTGGCTCAGCCTCCTCACTGCTGTACAGCAATGTGTGGCATCATACCCTGAGACATCTAAACTCCTCTGAATGGGATTCTCCTCTTCCTGAATTCACACATTCAGCCCAGTACATGGGAGAGCAAACATGTATATGGATGAGGAGGCAGGCACACACACACACACACACAGGAACAAACCACAAACATTTACCTAGAATATTCCACCCATGAATAAGAAAGTTTAAAACAAAGGCCCAAAACTGAAACAAAAAGGTTTGCAAGTCTGCAGATGCTGACTGTAATAAATGTGACTTTAGTCAGAGAAGACTATGTACTTAGGGAGAAAGCAGGAAACAGTGTCTGGGGACAGATTCTCCCCTTAGCATCTCTCCACTGACATGCAAGGAAATTATAGTATGTTCATCCCCACAACTTCTTAGAAATGGAAATGCCCAGGCGTTTTGGTGATTGGACGATTCTATCTCCCAACCCATTTTCATGTTACTTTCTCTCCAGCTCGGTTGCCTGGTAACTCGGATCCTAGGCCTGCCTTCCTAGTAATTACATTTTTGTGATCTCCAACCACTACCTCCTGCTGAGCTTTCCTGCAGTTCACATTTTATTTCTAAATCAAGGCTATGTAGATGTAAGGAAATCATTTTCTGTTCTCAGAGCCACACACAGACTACGCTGATATAAGAATATTTACCAAGTATTTTCTGATAGAAGGAAACCTCTGAATTCATATTCAATTTCCTGCTGCTGGAAACAGCCCATCTCCCCCACTGATGTCTGTCTCTATGAATGTGGCTTTATGTGAGCTTGACAAATAATGTAAACTCATTTTATATTTTCTTATAGCTGTCAAGAGTAAGATTCGATGTTATTTCACAGATTTTATTTAAAGGAAGATTGTCCCTTAACAGAAGAAATAAGTGTTGAAATGATAGCCTTTGTAATGAAGTCCGTTTTCTCATCCATCCACATCACACATTATTTCCATGTTAGATACAGATAAAGAGTATCAATGCATATAATTTTCAGATAGGTAGTGTACCTGTGTGAAATATAAAACCATACTATGTATGTGCTATAACAAGCTGAGAATGCCTATCTGATTCATGGCCTAATCATGGAAAGAAACAAAGTTATCTTCCTTGGTCTTTCTTTATTCCCTAAGCTCTTGGTTGTGTTGGGTATAAAATGCCCATGTAAATAAGTATCATAATAAGAAGTAAAAGTGACTTAACAGATGTTGTAAGGATACAGGGAACCAGTCAACTATAAACCCCCTGAGGAAGTGTCCTAGTCGTCACCACAAAACCCAGATGCTAGACTCTGACTTTCCAAGAGTCAGCATCTGCCGTGGTGGATGTTATCTCCCTCAGTCTGGTCTTTCCCTGTTCTCCTCCTATCCATCCCTTTTGGGCAGGGAGGGTTTATTCTATACCATTGTATATTTGAAGTAGATAACGTTTTAAAACATTCTGTAGTAGCTCACGGTTAAGAGATTGCCTTGAACCTCAGAAGAGAATTTGAGTTTTGGACTTCTGAACAGCATGGGAACTTTTAGAGATGGACTAAATATATTTTGCATTATGAGTATGAAACATTAGTGGGTGAAGGTGGCATGTTTTCATTTAGACCGATGTATTTGGGTATCAAGTTGTCAAGGGGTGGAGATGTCAACCTAACTGGATTGAGACTCTGTGGAACCATACCTCTGGACATATTTATGAATGTATCCAGAGAGTTTAACTGAAGAAGGAAAAAAGACCCACCCTGAATATGGGCTACACCATCCAATGGGCTGGAGTCCTGGGCTTTAATAAAACAGAAAACAAACTGAGCACCAGCACTCATCCCTTTCAGCTGCCTGACTATGTGGCAGTGTAACCATGTTCCTTATGCACCTGCTGCAATGATTTCTTTGCTGTGGTGTATTGCACTCTCAGTCTGCAAGCTGAAGTAAATCCTTCCTTCCTCAAGTTGCATTTTTACAGGTATTTTGTCACATGAGCAAGAAAAGTAACCATAGTTATAGTGGTATTTTATTTGTACTGAAATGTGATTTTATTTGTATGTTAATAAATAAAGTTGCCTAGGGGTCAGAGCTATTAGCCAGCCATAGCGAAAGCCAGGGCGGTGGTGGTGCACGCCTTTAATCCCAGCACTTGGTAGGCAGAGCTAGGTAGATCTCTGTGAGTTCAAGGATAGTCAGCATTGGAGACACATGCCTTTAATCTCAATACCAACCATAGAAGACCTGGAGGTCTGTACAGACAGGCAGTGACGAGGCAGTCATGTGGTTGGGTTTACAACCAATGAGAAGGCAGAACAGGAAGGCTCTATAAAGACAAACAGACAGGAAGTAGGTCTCTTGCAGAGAGGTCTCTTGCGGAGAGGTAGGACAGCAGCGGCAGGAAGGGTAAAGTTTTTAATCTCAGCTCTTAGCTATCGCTCTGACCTCTTGACTTTCTTCTCTAAATCGGCTCTGTGTTTCTTATTTAATAAGACGGTCGGTTACATCTATACATAGTCATAGCAAACGTGAGTACAAAGATTTTACAAAGGGGATGTCTTTATCTGCTGATGCTAATGTTGGTTGTTATTATTAAAGCAGAGCACTAAAAATAGTAGAATAAACTCTAAGAACTCTCTAAATATAAAAGCTTGGTCCTGGGGTTGGTAAGATGACTAGTGGGAAAAACATCTGCTTCAGAGCCTGACAACCTGTATTCAGTCCCTGGAACCCACATAAAGGTGGAAGGAGAGAAATGACTCCACAAAGTTACCATCTGAGTTCCACACATGGACCAACACATTCACATCATACATATATGATGATAAGAAGAAGAATTTTTAATTAAAAATCTTGATCCTTATCTGGTAGCTGTGTTTATTTGTTTGTTTGTTTGTTGCATATATCCTAATTGGTTTTAATAAAAACCCAGAATCAGGTTTCAGGGAGAAAACTGAAAGATCAGAGAAGCAGAGCAAGCCACAGCCACCACCCCTTACTCACCAACTCCTCAGCCTGAAGGAGCCTCTGCAAGAGAGCAAATTCCTGTCTCCTCCCACCTTATATTTCTTTCTCTGCCCAGCCATACCACTTCCTGTTTCAAGCTTCCTAGTGCTGGGATTAAAGGTGTGTGATCCCGAGTGCTGTAGTTAAAGGTGTGTGCCACTGCCTGGCTCCGTTTCCTTTAGAGATTACTCTAGCCCAGCGTGGCCTTGAATTCACAGAGATCCAAATCTCTGCCTCCTGAGTGCTAAAATTAAAGGAGTGTGCCACCACTGCCTGACCTCTATGGCTAACTCTGTGGCTAACTCTGATCTTCAGGCAAGCTTTATTAGAGTACAACAAAATATCATCACAGTTTGTTTGTTTCTCAAGATAGGGTTTCTTTGAGTAGTCTTTGCTGTCCTGGAACTTACTCTATAGACCAGGCTGGCCTTGAACTTAGAGATCCACCAGCCTCTGCCTCTCAAGTGCTGGGATTAAAGGCATGTGCCATCACTGCCTGGGCATAGTTCTTGATTAAAAAGAAGTATTCAAGGATTGCTGCTACATAGCTTCAATATGTATTGCTTGATCACACTTCATGAGATGAGGCCATAATAAACACTTAGAAATAAACAGACTAGGGTCAATAATGATGTTTCCTTGATCATTCAGTATGCTCAAGCTAATATAATTTTAGACAAAAGCCAGTTAATATAAGATATAATAATACTAAAATATAACTAAATTGAAAAATATCAGCAAAATTATAAATAACAGTAGATGCTTCAATAGTTCATACTTAGGCAAGACACAGTCCTAAGTACATAGACAAATTTTTGCATTTAACCTCCCAACAACCTGATGAGGCAGTCATTTTAAGTGGGCAGCTTACACACAAAGAAACAGAAGTTTAGGAAAGTTAAACAAGTCACTCAAGGCCACAAACTTGTATCAAGAATGGAGCCTGTCTCCAAAAATCCTAGCTCCTTCCCATTCTGTGGTTTTGCATTTAGCACATTAAACACAACTGAACAGGTATTAAAACTTGAAGAGTTAATAAAAACTTGAGTGTGACTTTCCTTGTAGAGTAAAGGGAATGGGCACATTGCTTTAGCTGGGAACGTAGTCACAAACATAGGAGGGGTCGTGTTCAAAGAGGAATAGATAAAACTGCCATTAGTAGCAGTGCTGAAAGAGGAGCCTGCAAGGTATACACAGCCCATCTCATGAAAGAACTGATTGGCATAGAAATTTTGACATGTTCCAGAAGGCCCTGGATCATATTACAGAATGAGAATTCAAATGTCAGTATGGAAAATACATTGGATACATATTAACCAAGAGTTCTTAGCAATAGAGGTAAGCTGGGACTGTCAAAGTGATACACATGAAGCCCTTGCTGTGGGGCAGGAGGGGATAGCTCCCTTGTGTCAGAACATGATCAAAAGAATTGACCCATGGTGAACAATGCCTTGGGGAACTGTGAGACAGGCTCCAGGAAAAAAGGCAGAGGGCCTTTGGCCTCAGGTGCATTTTGTTCCCTGGATTGTTCTTGGACATGATTCCATGCCTCCTGTGACAAACGTTTACATTCAATTTGTAAGACATGTTCATTCTTGTTGAATATCACAACATAGGTAGAGAATCCAATCTGGTCAGTGTACCCCAGATCTGGATATGGCCTTCTGCCTGGCTTTCATGCTTTCCCAGATATAATCTATAGTAAATGTCAGGAAATTGTGTTTAAATTGGTCTGTCCTGAGAAAGTTCTGGGAAAGGGCTGCTCCATTAATATTTACTATGTGCTTACTGAGGTCTATTTACATGCTTTTCTGACCATGCCTTTCTGAACTCAGCCTTCCTCGGATCATTGTTTTCTTTGTTACATTTATGTATAATAGTCCACTGAAAGTGAAGTAAGACTGTCAACTGCATAAGATTGTAGTCTGCCCATTCTTTCAGGTCCTCAGATCCCATGTCTTGCAGACACAGATCTCCCAAGGCCCACAGGTGACTGTTGGGTGTGTGCAAAAGTGTAAAGGGCTCAGTAAAGGAAGGCTGTCCTAACTTTTTCACCCATGAAATTTCCTGCCCTGAGTTATGCTTTACTAACCCAATTGGGGAGTCATCAATTCTGACTTCAGAGGAAAGATTAATGGTAAAATTTATTAGGTTTCCTGAATAAAAAAAAAAAGTGTAATGTCTTCCAAGAAAATAATTAAACCACCATGGGTCTCATCTGTATAATTTAAAATTATGTAGGTCATTACTTAGTGTCCTGAGTCTAGGGTGCATCTAAGCTAGTCAATAATCAGACTCCATCTGTCCAAAATTAGTCAAATTACTCTGCATGCCCGGAATGAAAATGCATTCATTTCATTTTAGGGTTGTCAATGTATTGTCAAATGTAATTCATATGTGTCTTGATTGTCCATTCTGATTTTCCTAAAGTGATTGAATCTTGCTTAAATAAAAAGAAAAAGAATATATGAGATGTGTAATAAAGTCTCTCATTCAAGAGCTCAGAGCCATAGAAAGAGGGAAGTTGGATAGTGCTATGGTCTTGATCTGAAAAGTCTCCCACAGGTTTGTGGGTTTGAACACATGGCCCCAGCCAGTAACACTACCCTGAAAGGTTGTGACACCTTTAGAAGGTGGGATCTCAAAGGAGTGCATGGGTCCCTGTCTCACACTGTGCCTCCAGGTCCAGCCACCATGTAAGTATCTCTGCAGCATGCTCCTGTCACCAGGATGCTGCCCCACCAGCCCATCCCCACCACAAGGGACGGAAATCCTGTGCCCAAATACATCCTCCCTTCTTTCAGTTGTTCCCATCAGTTTATCACAACAACCGGACAATTAACCAGTTCAAACAGAATACTGTTATCCCTACTTATGAGACAGGGAAGATAAACAGGCATGTGACAAGCTGCCAGGGGTTGAGGAGGTCAGTTAAGACAGCAAGCCAAATGGAAAGTAACCATCCAATCTCTTGAGTATGTTTTCTGCAGTGGTGCAGACAGAGGACAGAAAAGGAAGACACTGGCTGCCCAGGGTTCCATTTTTGGAATGGCAGAGTGAAATGGAAGCACAGATGGGAGAAATCGTCTTACTGCCAAAGGGCCCTGCATAAAAAGGCTCCTAGTGTTTCTTATTGACTTGTGAGGCAGCAGGAAGGAAAAGGAAAGACTAGGAATGAACAAGCACCAAGTCACACTAAAGAAAACTGCCTCCAGAAAATACTCAGTGACAAGGTCTTGGCAAAGGTACCTGGGAAGTGTCTCAAACAATGTCCCAGTAGAGACATCTCCAAATGCGGGCACCTGCTCTGGAAAATGTAACCATTCACACTTCTGCCAATGCCACATTAAAGAATAAAAAAGATGCTTCTTCTTGGAATAGGTTAAACCAAGACCTAACTCAAGTTTGAATTCTCCACTTCTCTCCCTGTATCTTCCATCTGTCCTCTTGTCTGTGTTCTGTCTGACTGTTGAGTGTGTCTGTCTGTCTGCCCCTAACAAGGGGCTTTGTGTTGTATTTATTAAATATCATAGAAAACATGAATGGGAAAGAAATGGGGAATTTTTTTATTTAATTGTTTCGAGACAGGGTTTCTCTGTGTAGCCCTAGCTGTCTTGGATCTCACTCTGTAGACCAGACTGGCCTCAAACTCACAGAGATCCGCCTGCCTCTGCCTCCCAAGTGCTGGGACTAAAGGTGTGTACTTTTTTTTTTTACAGAAAATTTTAAGATTTTTACAAAGGAAGGAGTTACTTTCCTGACACAGAATAGCACTTAAAGTTGCAAGCAGATGTTATCAACCTATATCTACATGTTGAGTTCAACATTTATGGTGGATATTTGTTTTCTTTAAGATCAGGGTCAATCTACTGGCTGCTTACAGCAAATGATTGCCACAAAACACACACACACACACACACACACACACACACACACACACACACACA